>JASCZW010006845.1:0-80984 GCA_034211315.2 Aedes japonicus | reverse complement strand
GGTATGAGCGGGAATAATTTATCTATCCCAAAATAAAAAAATTAGAGCACTGTCGAGAGCTATAACTTCATGCTCATCAATCAAGCTTGTTCTCAAGAGTCAGCATGACCTAGTGAGATCAACCACGGATTCAGAATCAGCACTTTCAAAAAATTCAGGTTCGTAGAAACATTAAAAAGACGCTGGTCAACTTCACGTGTTTGCTTTTTTTGTCAATTACATTTTGAGTCGATAAAGTAGATCTGTCAGTCCTTCATGTAACCACCAGAGGGACGTTTCTTTTTGATTTGTGACCAAATAAGGAGTGTATCGAAAATAAGCTATCCACAAACTTTCTTTCAAATTATGTTGAAAACCGATATTTTATTCATACAAAAAATTGATCCTTTATTGTACGAGGTTAAACTTGAACATAATGAAGACCGGCTGAAATTTAAGTTATTCCTTCACGAATTTTCGAACTTTGGATCGAATGCTCTTCATCAAGTTCCGGACAAGTGTTGCATCGCATTTTTTGAACTCCTGCATGTTCCCAGCTGCCTTACCAGTCTTCTTGAAGACCCTCTTCACGATTGCCCAGTAACGTTCGATGGGTCGAAGCTGAGGGCAATTTGGTGGATTGATATTTTTCTCAACGAAATCTATACCCTTTTCCACAAGCCAATTGAGAGTGGTTTTGGCATAGTGAGCCGACGCTAAATCCGGCCAGAACAGTGGAGGTGTACTATGCTTCTTATATAAAGGCAACAATCTCTTCTGGAAACACTCAAATCGATTGATTTCCGCATTTATAGTTCCGGTAGTGTAAAAAATGGTTGACTTCAAACCACAGGAACAGATTGCTTGCCATACCAGTACCTTTCGACCGAATTTCTCCATTTGAATCGACCTGTCCGCATCGCTCACATCCTGCCCAACGACGGCAGTAAAGTATTGTGGACCTGGAAGGGTTTTTGAGTCCTCCTTTACATAGGTCTCATCGTCCATCAAAACGCATGCATCCGGACGCTGCAAAAGACGCGAATACAATTTCCGGGCCCTTGTTGCTGCTCGCTTCTTCTGTTCTGCACTTTGTTTCGAGATTTTCTGCTTCTTGTAGGTCTTCAGGTAGTTTCGCCTCTTGATACGATGGATCATTCCGACACTCGTTCCTGCGTTTTTGGCCAAATCACGTATTGACATTGATTTGTTCTTCATGATTGGAGATACCACTTTCTGCTCCTGTTTCGGGTTGGAAGAACCGGGTTTTCTGTCTCTTCCTGGTAGCTCATCCAAAGAATAGTGTTTCCCAAACTTATTAATGATGGTTTAAACACTCGCATGATGAATTCCGAACAGCTTCGCCAATTTTCGCATAGTAATACCCTTCTCACTTAGCCATGTGTCCAGAACCTTAATTTTCACTTCCTTTTCAATACGCGACATTTTGAAAAAGCAAAATTTGAACCGCACAAACAAGTAAACAAAAGAAAGCTGACAATCAAACGCACAGCATGCAGTGTTCAGAGCATAAAAAAACATCACAAATACATGCGTACAACGCAAATGTATGTGGATAGCTTATATTCGATACACTCCTTATTCATAGCTTTTTGTATTGTTTACGTACAATGTACGAATTTTCTTTCTGTGTCAACAAAAGCTTCGTGCGTTTGACAGTTACGTGTGTGCCATTAATTACAAATGTATCTTCATAATAAGTACAAATCAGTTTCGTTGCAGAAAACAACGGATGGATTTGTTAGTTCTACCGTCGATTTCGTAATATGAAGTAAAATAAATTTTCAGTGTAGCTATTGCTTGGCGATTTCGACGACCGGAGGAAGAAGATATTCGCTAGAGGAAGTCAAAGCCGTCAAGGAGTTGTCACTGCCTGCTCAAACTCTCAAGAGGCTGCCCGTTGCGAGCTATATTAGAGCAACGTAGCTCTAATCGTTCCGTTGAAGTTACGAGAGGGACTCGGACAAGAACCAACCACCGTGAAAACTAGACTGGGTTGGTGTATTCATGGTGGTTAAGCTAGCAGTTATCAGAGGTCAGGCGATCACATAATTGTCAAGGATGTGGGAGCTTTTCGGATCAATCTTTGCATGACCTTGTCAAGGATTGTTTTACCAATGAAAAGTCGGAGTAGAACATTGGACGCCACCCTTATTGGAAATGGAACAGCGTGGTCAGCGCATACTGGAAAATACAACTGTACGAGTCGGCAACCGCTTTGAAACTGGTCTACGTTGAAGAATCACTGGAGGATTTTGGACATCTGCTTCGAGAACCCAGTGTCTTGCTGGGACGTAGCAGACTTTCTGTCATACTATGCACAATCCGAATTAATGATCTCAAACTTAGCCCAATAAGCCCAATATGTGAATTTTGACAGGCACGTGAAATTTCCCCCCGTTTAAGTTCCGTTTCCGTTTATTAACGTTTATTAACTAACGCAGAAAATTCCATGTTTCTTTCTATCTGTGTGTTATGAATTATATTGTCAGGAAGATCCAGGATAAGACCATTAGACAGTGAACAAAAAAATAACCTTCTCCAAAGTAATTTCTAAGCACACTTCAAATGACATATTCTGTGTCAATCTCTTATCAAATGAGTTCAAATTTCAAGACACTCTTCAGGACGAGATTTGGAATCCTTGATGGACAAGGGAGCGTAAATTTATAAATTTTCATCAGTTCAGTACGTTGTTTTATTTTTTGTTTAATCTTGTTATTACTAAAGGGTGTTCCGATCAATATTTGGTCAAACAGTAGTGTGTGTGAATCGGTCAAAGTTTTTATTAATAAATCAGTTTTCTTTCTTTTTCAAGTTCAGTTAATACAGAATACAGGAGAAATATTCAGCTAAGCTTCCTTTATACCGAATGCGAATTGCCGGGTCTTTCGTTTAACACCTGCCTTAAGATTGTGTACAGTCTCCTTGTCCACTTTAGTCGCCACAGCACGCCATTTTGCCTTGAACTGTTTCTCGCTCACAACAGCTTTTTGAGTCTTCTTAAGGTTCCGCTTAAAGATGGCCCAATATTGTTAGGTTAGGCGGAGATCTGGCGTGTTGGAAGGGTTCTTGTCCTTGGGCACCCTTGAACGTTGTTGGCAGCATACCACTCCATGGCCTTTTTGCCGTAATGGCAAGATGGCAAATCCGGCCAAAATAGAACGGAACAATGGTGTCGCTTTAGGAAAGGCAGTAGACGATTTTGTAGGCACTCTTTGTAGGGGGGGTCCCATACAAATGAAACACACAATTTGAGGGCAACAAATGTTTCTATGGTGACTCGAGACCCGTGTCCATTTTGAAAGGAGTACTCCCATACAAATGAAGCACACATTTCTGCATAACTCGAGAACTAATCAAGCATATGAAACAACATTTGGCATATGAGAGGTTTTGGATGCAGGATTTCTATATATATAAAAATTAATTTCTGTCTGTCTGTTTGACCCTTATAGACTCGGAAAGTTCGGAACCAAATGTGAACATTTGCATGCAGGGGTTCTTGGGGCTGGTTAAGGTTCTTATGATTATTCGAAACTAAACTAATCAAGCAAATGGAACCAAATTTGCCACGTTGAGGTATTTAAAGGCAATTCATGTTTCTAAGTTGACTTGAGATCCCTCCCCTTTCTAAAGGTAGGGCTTCCATACTAATGAAACACAAATTTCTGCATAGCTCGAGAACAAATCAAGTAAATGGAACCAAATATGGCAGGTGAAGGTTGTTGGAGGCAAGCAATATTTCTGTAGTAATTCAAGGCCCTTTCTCTTTAAAGGGGAGGGGGCTAGGAGCTCTCATACAATTAAACACAAATTCAACCAAACATGAGAATTATTTAGGTAACTAAAACAGAAAATTTGTATTTCTTGGCTAAGAAACATTTTCTGATAGAAGTTTGAACAACTTCTTTGTTTGAAAAAAAATTAATTCCGAAAAACCACCACAAACGAGTCAGTTCTAGTAATTTTCATTCATTTAGTTGTAGGAGTAGCAGCGCTTCAGCTAATGACTTATAAAAGTAAATTTCGAAGACCATCTGTAACTAATATTTGGTATGGCCGCTGTTATTTTGAATTGCTTCAAAAATACGGTTTGGCAGAGGGCAGTGTTGCCATGTCAATTTTGGCCCAACACTCTTGAACTGCTGTTTGACGACTTTATATGCTATCAGTCTGACGCCCGTTTGCTCAAACCATTGCACAGTGGGAAAAAAAGTGCCCAAAACGCGAAAGAATTCTATATCTCTGCTCGGAGTGAAACGATTTCTGTAAATGATACCTCTACTCGAAGAAAAATTTCTAAGGAATCAAATGGACGTAGTCTCATTGGCCGCACGGAACTGCTTAGAGAGCATATTAGCTCATTTTACCCTTGTTTCCCTTTTATTTGCTTGTTGTTCAGACATTTCTTTGCTCGGTGCGACTAAAGATCAACAAAATGATGTTAGTCCTGTGTTAAATTTCCAGGAAAATCGATTGAAGAAGGTTTCGTTTACCGCACAGCTCTGTGAACGAAGATATGGTTGATTTTACCCCGATTCCCCTAATACTGTTGGGTTTTTCAGAGATTTCATGGTTCGGTTTGTCTCAAGATCAACAAAATAAAGCTAGTCCTATGCGAAATTGCCTGAAAAATCGATTGAAGTTCGTTTCATTAACCGCACGGCTCTGTTAATAAAGATATGGCTGATTTTACCCTAATTTCCCTAGTATTTTTGAGTAATTTAGAAATTTATTTGTGCGGTGTGTTTCTACAGCAACAAAATAAGGCAAGTCCCATATAAATTTTTCTGGCCAATCGATTGGAGTAAGTTTCATTTACGGCACCGGCTCTGCGAATGAAGATATTGCTGATTTTACCCTGATTCCACTTACATTTTCGTTTTTTTTTCAGAAATTTTTTGTTCGGTGTTTTTCTAAAGCAACACAATAAAGTTAGTCCAATGTCAATTTCCTGGAGACTTGATTGGAGTTAGTTTCAACAGCATGTGAATGAATATATGGTACATTTTACCCTGATTCCCCTAATATTTATTTGTAATTCAGAAATTTCTTTGGTAGGTGTAACTCAAGATCTAGAAAGTAAGGCTAGTCCTATGTTAAATTTTCTGGAAAATCGACTAGAGTTAGTTTTGTGCACCGCACTAGCTCTATGAACGAAGATATGGCTAATTTTACCCTGATTTCCCCTAATATTGTTTTGTTATTCAGAAATTTCTTTGCTCTGTGTGACTCAAGATCAACAAAACTATGCTAGTTCTATGTAAAATTTTCTGGACAATCGGTTGGTGTTGATTTCGTTTACCGCACGGCTCTTAGAACGAAGCTATGGCACATTTTACCCTGATTCTCCCAATACTTTTTAAATAAAGAAAAAAATCCTTATTAGTAAACATGGCACCGCTCAAACGTCATCTAATGAATTCGTGAAAATGCTGTCTACTGCCTACTTTATACTTTTAACGTGCTTACAGCTTACGGCAAGAATTAATGCAATGAACTTAGGGGAATATTAGGGGAATCGGGGTAAAATTGAACATATATTCGTTCACACAACTGTGCGGTGAACGAAATCGATTTCAATCGATTTTCTAGCAAATTTTACTAAGGACTAGCTTTAATTTGTTAACCTTGAGTAACTCCGACCAAAAAAATTTATGATAAACACAAAACTATTAGGGGAATTAGGGTATAATCAGCCATATCTACGTTCAAAGAGCCGTGCGGTATATGAAACCAATTTCAATGGATTCCCCAAAAAAATTCACAAAGAACTAGCATTATATTGTTGATCTTGAGTCACACCGAGCAGAGAAAATTGTGAAAAACTTGAAAACATTATGGGAATCAGGGTAAAACCAGCCATATCTTCATTCAAAGAGCCGTGCGGTAAACAAAATTAACTCTAGTCGATTCTCCAGGAAATTTCACATGGGACTAGCTATATTTTGTTTTTCTTTAATCACATCGAGTGAAGAAATTTCTGAAAAACACAACAATATTAGGGGAATATGGGTAAAATCAGCCATATCTCCATTCACAGAGCCGTGCAGTTAAGGAAACCAACTCCAATCGATTTTTCAGGCCATTTTGCATAGGACTAGCCTTATGTAGTTGTTCTTGAGTCACACGGAACAAAGCAATCTCTGAATAACACAACAATATTAGGGAAATCGGGGTAAAATCAACCATATCTTCGTTTGAAGAGCTATGCGGTGAACAAAAGTAATTTCAAGCGATTCCTCAGCAAATTTTTCAAAGGACTAGCCCTAATTTGTTGATCTAGAGTATCTCCGACCAAAGAAATTTATGATAAACACAAAACTATCAGGGGAATAAGGGTAAACTCAGCCATATTTACGTTCACAGAGCCGTGCGGTAAATGAAACCAACTTCAATCGATTTCCCAAAAAATATTTCAAAGAACTAGCATTATTTTGTTGATCCTGAGTCACACCGAGCAAAGAAAGTTGTGAAAAACATGAAAATATTAGGGGAATAAAGGTAAAATCAGCCATTTCTTCATTCACAGAGCCATGCGTTAAACGAAACCTTCTTCAATCGAATATCCTTGAAATTTAACATAGGACTAACATCATTTTGTTGATCTTGAGTCGCACCGAGCAAAGAAATATCTCAACAACAAGGAAATAATAGGGGAACAAGGGTAAAATGAGCTAATTTGCTCTCCAAGCAGTTCCGTGCGGCCAATGAGACTACGTCCATTCGATTCCTTAGAAATTTTCCTTCAAGTAGAGGTATCATTTACAGAAATCGTTTCACTCCGAGCTGAGATATAGAATTCTTTCGCGTTTTGGGCACTTTTTTTCCCACTGTGCATTGTAGTAAAGATTCCCTAGAGGTTTTCAATGGGATTGCAACCCGGACTGCAAGCTGAGCAGTCTGGTAGCGGAATGCTTTTCACAGAAAGGCACGATTAGGATTGCTTGGAGACGTGAATCGTATTTGTGATAATGTTTGGTTCATCTTACAAATAAGTATCTCGATTCACCTATGCATACAATCAGGGTTGCCACATTATTTTCTCGTTCCCAAAACAAAACCAGAAAGGATAGAGTTCCTCTCCCATGTGCGCATCAAAAACAGAGTGCATACAAACTGCCACTAGAAAACTATCACAAAGCAATCAGTGGTACATGAGCGCTTACCAACACGTTACCTTTTGCCTGTTAAGGTCGCGGTGTTTGCGAGTAACATGAGTAGCCGAAACATAACTTACTGAGTTTTAGCGACTCCACTATGCTACCAACCGATTTTGAATATGGGGCAGCCCTAGTGTACCGGTTGGTCGTGGTCACTCACCACTACGTATGCAGAATGCGGAGAATGGGAGAGAATTAGATAGGATAGAGTAGGCAGTGAAATATAAGATTATATGATAAACATTGAAAAACTAGGTCACTAGGGGAGACAGTGCAAAAAAAGTGCAATTGGAACGATCAGTTGACCGGAGGCAAACTCCGTGAAGTTTATGTTTAGTTTAATTAGAATAAATGTAGTGTAGTTTTGTAAAATAAATGTTGTGTTTTTATAGAAATTAAGTAGTGTAGTAGTGTTGTATCCTTGTGCGAACAAAGGTCCTTTGATGACCATTTGATAGAGACTGAAAGGTACGTTTACCATTCAGGTACGTAAGAACGACTATATGTCCACCGAAGTATTCAATACTGTTTGCTAACATCCATCTTTCGATTGTGTTGCTTTCTCCATTCATCGTCATCGAGTGTGGTGATCAAAGTGGTGAATCAGTTCGCGAAGAACTTGGTTTCGGGCACCATTTGATTTCGATGTTGGATGAGGACGGTCGCTCACGTTTGACACTGGTGTGACGGGACGTGTAGGCGAATTCGCTACGCGATAGCTTTCGTGCTTGGGCATCGCACAACGGTAATCGTGGCCCGGTAAATACAAATTAACAGTATATGCCCAGCAGAAGCTGGATTTTATTGATACCTCATCAAATAAAAACAACCTTTTGCTGCAATTTGGACTACCTGAGTTATGCTTCATTTACAAACGCAAGCCCTGAGGTTCTGTTAGTTTTCGGACTGCATTTCATCTAAGCTCCGCGACTTTCTGTGCCATCTTTAGTTCTCCAGGTGAGACTAAGTATATGTCCTGCCGAAGCAGGCCATTTTGTTATGCTACATTTAATTTCCTTCTCGTTGCACTGACTGTTAACCGAACCATGATGAACCTGTTCGCTACCGTACATTAATGCAACTTTGAAAGCGTTTCATTTTGGAATCTTGCAACTGATTAATAACAACGAGATCTACTTGTGCGCTACCGTACATTGTCGTACTTAGTAACATTCTGGAACTTGAAACATTTTGAATTTGTCTGCTGGAAAAAGCTGTTGTTTTAACTGGTAAGACGAACAGTATATGTTCAGCCGAAGCTCCAATACTGCATACTACATTCGCTCTTTCACTTTCACGATTCACTGGCTCGAATTATAATCTGAGGTTACGGATTTCCGTTAAAACTGAACGACTTTGGAATTGCTGCCTGCTTCTGGTTTCGTAGCACCGCTGTTTTTTCTCCCAAGTGAGTTGAACTGTATATGTTCAGCCAAAGTAGACAAATTAGTGTACTACATTGCCGATTCCTTTTCGATTCTCGGATTTCCCAACGTTTCGTCAAACTTGAGTGGAGCAACGTTTCTTAGTGACAACCGTACTCGCATTTAGCAACTGACTGGCTCTTAGTTCATCGTATCCGCACCACGATTCCGCCACCTACAATCATGTCGACGAGAACTACAAGGTTTGCCGACTCCTTGAAGGCCTTGAATTCAAAACTCAAGGGCCTTAGGGCATCATTGAACAACATAAGTCAGTTTGTTAGGTATTATAAGGAGGGTTCAACAGCAAGTCAGGTCACTGTTTGCTTAGAAAGATTAGATTTGTTGTGGAATCAAATAAGCGAAACTGTTTGGGAGATCGAAGCTCATGACCAGCAGTCCTAAACCAATCAACACGGAGTTCTGACGCTGCCAGTGTTCATGGCACAATGGATCGTGTTCGTTTGCCGCAAATTAAGCTCCAGACTATCGACGGGAATATCGACGGCTGGCTTACTCTTCCCTGATTCACGAGAAAGCAGATCTTCCCGAAGTGGAAAAATTCCACTACCTCAGGGTGCTTAACCGGCGAAGCTAAAGCACTAGTGGAGCCACTGAAGATCACCAGCAATAACTACATGATTGCTTGGGAGTCGTTGCTAAAACACTATAACAATAGCAAGCTGCTGAAGAGGAAGCAGGTGCAAACACTGACCAAATTGCCTTCACTGACCAAGGAATCGGTCACAGATCTCCACAAATTGGATTCGATCGTGCGGTTCAAATATTGGATCAATTCATCGAACCATCCGAATACAAGGACCTGTTACTAGTTGAACTGCTTAGTTCTCGTATGGATCCGGTCACTCGACGTGCCTGGGAAGAATACTCGCCCGCTAAGGAGCATGGTACACTAAAGGACCTGCAGGAGTTCGTTCAACAAAAAATTCGTATCCTTGAATCTCTACCAGCGAGGACGGATTCGAGAAATGAAGTTCAACCATCCAGAGGGAAGCAGTATTCATCGAAGGTCAGCCACAACGCCGTGCAATGGAATACCGGGAAATGCCCATCGTGTACAGAGATCCATGGACTACATAAAAATGTCGCTTTCCAGCAAAAAGGCCTTACACCGAGCACAATCTCTCTGCTAAAACCGATTAAAACGAGGACATCTAGCTCGCAACTGCTTATCGAAGTACTCGTGTCGCAACTGCAACAATCGTCACCACATGCTGCTGTGCTACAAGGGCAAAGGAAGAAGCAGTAGGAATGGTTAACTAGAGAAGCCAAATCCGCGAAGGAATAGCAACAAGAGCGACTTGAGTTCCAATACCGAGGCGCAGAATTCATCGACCGAATTAACTTCGTCAAATACGGCACGACGATCAACATCGCATGTTCTTTTGGCTACAGCTGTTGTTGTCATCGAGGACAACCAGGGCTCTCGCTATCCAGCTCGCGCACTCTTGGATTCTGGGTCAGAGTGTAACTTCATCTCTGAGGGTCTGAGTCAGCTGATGCAGGTCGCCAGCCAGAAGGTGGATATTTCGATAGCGGGGATCGGACAATCAGGAACGAGGGTTACACGAAGGATTCAAGCTGTCGTTAAGTCTCGAGTTTCAGAATACTCTCGGCCAATGGAGTTTCTCGTTTTACCGAAGGTCACAGCCTGTCTACCCACCACACGGGTTCAATGGGTGGAACATACCGTTACATGTCGAATTGGGAGATCCTGAATTCGTCCGTCCAAGAAAGGTCGACTTGGTGCTGGGAATCGAAGCCTTCTTCAGCTTCTTCCCATCCGGAAGGAAGATTTCAGTGCGACGCGGTGTACCGGTACTCACCGAGTCCGTTTTTGGATGGATAGTGACAGGCGAGGTCGTTGCATCCGGTCAAAATGCGGGCCACACATGCAATATGTCGGTAGCAACAAAGCGGGAGGAGCTAGAGAAACGACGGAATGTAGCGCATTGTGCTACATCGATCAAGGATGGGTTCTTTTCGGATTACTTAGTGAAGTTCTCATCGTTTACTAGGCTTATACGTATAACAGCATACTGGTTACGCTTCATAAGCAACTAAGAATGCCCAAAAACTCGAAGACGAGTAGGTCTTCTAACGGCAAGCGAGCTGTACCAAGCTGAATGCATGCTCATCCGGAGAGTTCAAGCAGAATCGTTCTCCGAGGAGATAAAAAATCTGTCGTCTGGCATTCCTGTTCAGCGAAAATCACCTCTACGTTGGTTCAATCCTCAAAATGATACAAATGGAATTCTTCGAGTTGGTGGCCGGTTATCTAATTCTGATGAATCACAGCAGGTTAAGCATCCAATGATTTTGCCAGCTCGGCATCGATTCACGGAACTTGTGTTTCACCATCATCATCACAAACATCTTCATGGAGGGCCACAATTGTTGTTAGGTGTTGTTCGGTAACGATATTGGCCACTTGGTGGCAGAAACCTTGCGCGGAAGGTTGTTTGTCGGTGCCAGCGTTGCTTTCGAGTTAAACCGTCGGTGATTCAGATGGGCGAGCTTCCGGCTGCTAGGGTTGCGGTTTGTAAACCGTTTTCCAAAACTGGCGTCGATTATTTCGGTCATGTATTCCGACAATGGCACCAATTTGGCGGAGCAAGAAACCAGTTACAGGAGTTGTTTGCATTACTGAAAATCAAAAATCATTGTGAGGCAGTGTGTAAATAATGTACAAACGAAGGAACTTTCTGGCACTTTAACCCTCCTATTGCTCCTTATTTTGGTGGACTGTGGGAAGCAGCGGTACGGTCGGCAAAATACCATATCCTTCGAGTTCTCGGCGGCAATCCGGTGTCTTCGGAAGATTTCGTCACTCTTTTTGTGCAGGCTGGAAGGATGCATGAATGCTTGACCATTAACAGCACAATCGGATGACCCACAGGATCTAGAGCCACTTAAACCAGCAATTTTTCTCACAGGAGGGTGTCTAATTTCAATGTCGAATCCAGATTTGCGCAATGTCCAGATGAATCGTCTCACTCAGTGGCAGATAGTGCAGCGGCAGCTTCAAGTTGGCGTCGTGAATATTTAGCGCAGCTACAATCGCGGGGAAAGAATTGGCAGTCAGCAGCAAACATCCAAATCGGACAACTTGCTGTAATTGTTGACGACACACTGGAAAATGAGATGGGACGTGATGATGGAGTCACTCGTGTGGTTACAGTCCGGACATCAACCGGGTTACTCAACCGACCGGTAGCGAAGCTATGTTTGTTACCATTGCAAAATTTAGAAGACAATTCAGGTGTTTAATTCGGTAGTCCAGTGCATCGCGAGGTTTCTTTTCTTTTTTTTTCTTCAGAAGTTTCCATGCAACTTTAGGGTGGGTGAGAATGTTTGCGAGTAACATGAGCAGCCGAAACATCACTTACTGAGTTTTAACGACTCCACTATGCTACCAACCGGTTTTGAATATGAGGCAGCCCTAGTGTACCGGTTGGTCGTGGTCACTCACCACTACTTATGCAGAATGCGGAGAATGGGAGAGAATAAGGCTAAGTGGCCTTGAACGCACGCACACTACAGCGCCGTTTGAAACAAAGGAGAGCAAGTAAGTAGGAAAATCTTTTGGAGGAAAACAAACCATCATTCTTCTGCATGTGCTAGAAAGGGAAAGGTGATTAAACGTCAAAAAGCCTAATAGATCATTGCACGATGGCGTCATCAATGCAGTTTTGACAGTTCAGGGAGCTTGTTTTCGCGGACGTTTCGGTAAAATTCCGGTATGTTCGGTTAGTGTTTTTGTACTCTAAATTCATAACGATTCAAGTAAAACAGCCGGAAAATAGACACCAGTGCTTATTTCTACATTGTTTCTTGAATCTAATCATACAGAATCTGGAAAAAGTCAATGAAAAATTTCATTTAAACGGTCCGGATTCTAACACCTTGTAAACAAGCTCCCTGAACTGTCAAAAAAGTGAGGTTAATACATTCCATACAATGATCTATTATGTGAAATATACACATTTAGAAATTATGAATTTTACACGAGACCTAATCCATGTTTGTAAATAGTCCGGGAACGTAAAGTCGGGGAATGTAATAGTCGGGGAACATAAAGAAAGATTTCGTGTAAAATTATGTTTCCTGAAGCATTCGGTTGAATTTATTTTCTCATCTCTTTCAACACATTCTTATGCGCTAAAGGACGCTTGCATGTGTCGGTCTCAGGGACAGAAATTTACACGAGGATTTGGTGTGTGTAAGATTATATGATAAACATAGGTCACTTGGGGAGACAGTGCAAAAAAAGTGCAATTGGAACGATCAGTTGACCGGAGGCAAACTTCGTGAAGTATATGTTTAGTTTAATTAGAATAAATGTAGTGTAGTTTTATAAAACAAATGTTGTGTTCTTATAGAAATAAAGTAGTGTTTTGCATAAACTGGACTGAATGAATGTGTTGTATCCTTGTGCGAAGAAAGTTCCTTTGATGACCATGTGATAGAGACTGAAAGGTACGTTCACCAGGTAGTGGAACACCAAAACAGTGGTTAGGAGACTCCCCAACATGCGGATTCGTGCGTGCCACTACCTACCCCGCAGGGGGATGTTAGGCAAAGGGTTACTTTCTTGGTTCGAGTACTACTTTACCCATGCCCTTTTGCTCAATTGTCAATACTTCTATTCTATTTCCAACCTACCGTACACTGACGGAACTTTCAACACTTTCTCTTCATGTCTAGTCATTCTAGCAAAAATTTCTGTCCATTCTTGGCGCCTCATGGTGACGAGCAAACATCTCTTGCTACATCATAATCGTCACTCCACGCACGGAGAATACAAAAACATAACAATTAGAGTAAGATTATGAAATTCATGCAAAAAGTTCTTCTTAGATTTCTCCAACATATAAGTATTTTCTCCAAAAATTGCTCAAGGAATAACCGTATAGTTTTTGTGTAGTTCTTTAAGATGTCCTCCAGGGATTCCTTTGAAAACACAAAACCTCACAATATCAGGGATTCCTCCAAACATTGCATTACAAGAAATTTTTAAGCTGCAGATAAAAACTCCAGAAAGAATCCCTCGAGGAATGCATTAAAATTCAAGAAGGCATATCTAAGGGAACGTCTGAAGATCTTTGAGAAATTCTATAAAATTCTCTTCAAAAAATTATGGAGAAATCATATGAAAGCACACACACAAACTGAATTACAGATTGTTATCTGTCATTTTAGTGTCAGTCTTAATTGTTTTCTTCTGCTTCATGGGCCTAAAACTATAGGCTAAGTAGGAAAGTAAAGGGCGATACGGTCAAAATTTGGTCAATATCAACTTGACGTATTTCTTTCAATTTTGCATTTAAAAAACCTGAACACCCCTCATTTTGAAGGTGTGTGTGTGTAGAATGTTGCTCCTATTTTGATTTTGGAATTCACTCTTCAGTTGTCAAAATGCCGTCCAAGCAAGAAGAGCAGCGTATCAAAATTATGCTCGCGCATCGCGAAAATCCGAGCTACTCGCACGCAGAGTTAGCAAAATCGCTAAAAGTTGCCAAATCAACCGTTACAAATGTAATTAAAGTGTTTGGTGAACGTTTGTCGACAGCCAGGAAGTCTGGATCGGGGGAAATCGAAAACCGGAAGCCGCTGAGACGACAAAGAGAGTTGCCGGTAGTTTCCAAGCGAAACCCTAACCTATCTCTCCGAGATGCCGCAAATAAGCTGGGTGTATCGTCTCACAACCGTGCATCGAGCCAAAAAACGAGCCGGACTATCGACTTACAAGAAGGTAGTGACTCCAAATCGCGATGATAAACAAAATACGACGGCCAAAGCGCGATCCCGGAGGCTGTACACGACGATGCTGACGAAGTTTGACTGCGTGGTAATGGACGACGAAACCTACGTCAAAGCCGACTACAAGCAGCTTCCGGGACAGGAGTTTTATACGGCAAAAGGAAGGGGAAAGGTAGCAGATATTTTCAAGCACACGAAACTGTCAAAGTTCGCAAAGAAATATCTGGTTTGGCAAGCCACCTGTACCTGTGGCTTGAAAAGCAGCATTTTCATAGCTTCCGGGACTGTCAACCAAGAAATTTACGTGAAAGAGTGTTTGAATAAACGTCTGCTGCCTTTCCTGAAGAAACATGGTTGTTCCGTACTGTTTATCCCGGATTTGGCATCTTGCCATTACGGTAAAAAGGCCATGCAGTGGTACGCCGCCAACAACGTGCAGGTGGTTCCCAAGGACAAGAACCCTCCCAACACGCCAGAGCTCCACCCAATTGAGAAATACTGGGCTATTGTCAAGCGGAACCTAAAGAAGACCAAAAAAACTGCAAAGGACGAGCAGCAGTTCTAGGCAAATTGGCTTTCTGCGGCGAAGAAGGTGGACAAGGTGGCTGTACAAAATCTGATGGCAGGGGTCAAGCGTAAGGCCCGCCAATTCGGATTTGGAAAAGCGGAAGCCTAACTGAATATTTTTTCTGAATTTTATACTAATTGAACTTGAAAAAGAAATTTAATTTGATTTTTTAAATAAACGATTTCACCGATTTACACGCGTTTTCCCTTGACCAAATTTTGACCGTATCACCCTTTAGTATTGATAAAAAGTTCGATCCTCACATTTTGAATTTAATGATTTTGAGTGGACAAGTAATTGCAAAAAAGCTTAAACATTTTCGTTTATCTAAAAAAATCTATAATCTTTACATACAAAAAAATCTGTGTCAATCGAGATAAATCTGTGCAAGCGGCAACCCTGCATACAATGGCTTAGTTTTTTTTGCAAGGACGTAAGCTATAGCTATATTATAGCAGGCTGCTACTAAAAGAAACCGATTTCCTTAGTTTGACAACTGCACCATGACGAAGTAGCAGCGTATTTGTATTCCACGTGCAAATGTCGCAAAAAGACATTTCAATTGCCGCCGTGCAAGAGTCCCGGTGGACCGTGCATGTAAAGCTCGATTCAAAGTATATCTGGACGCACCGTTTAATATACCACCGCGTCCCTGGTGGTTGGAAAAAAAAGTTTGACAGGCATTTGTGAGGCATCGGTGATTTTTTTCTCGATTGATCGACGCATCTCGAAACTACGGATCATGGAACTTGAGAAAAGAATATTAATTGTGCAGAAACATTTAGAGATTCCTTCGTGGTCTGCCTCAAAAATAGCAGAAGTACTAAAATTCCCAAATTCAACGGTGTGTCTTGAAATCAAACGTTACAAGGATACTGTGAGTGTGGATAGAGCACAGCGCATCTATCATAAAAGTGGCACTGGGGACAAAGAGCTGAGGAGAAAGTTGTTGAGGTACCTGAATGGCAACACGTGGTTTGGCAAAGAAATACGATTCCAACTTTTGCACCATGCGTAACATCCTTTCAAGAGAAGGATATGAGTCTTCTTGTGCCAGTAAAGATCCGAATCGCTCCCTGAAACAAAATTTAGTGGACCAAAAGCGAGCACGATTACTATCCGGACGAGTTTGGACGAAAATCCATGGCTGTATTTTAATGGATGACGAAACATATGTCAAAATGGATAAAAAACAAATCCCTGGGTGAAGATTTTACCTGGCATTGGAGATAACCATTTTAGGTATAAATTTCTTTTTGCTGATAAGTTTGCTCGGAAACTAATGATTTGGAAAGGAATCTGCTGTTGTGGCCCTAAAACCAAGGTTTGCACCACATCTCACACAATAACGTCGAAGGTTTACATTAAAGAGTATCTGAAAGAGCGAATTTTACCCTTCATTCAGCAACACAAGACCAACGTTATGTTTTGGCCGGATCTAGCCAGCTGCCACTACTCGAAGGAGGTACTAGAATGGTATGCTGAAAACAATGTTAATATCGTCGCCAAAGAGATTAATCCTCCGAATTGCTCTGAGTTCAGACCGATTGAAAAATATTGGGCAATCGTCAAGCGAAAACTTCGAGCATGTGGTAAAGAAGTGACAAATGCACAACAAATGCGTCTCAAGTGGAATAAGTTCGCCGGTACAGTGTCACCAGTGCAGATCATGATGGCATCGATCACATGGAAAGTGCGATAATTTGTTCGAAATGGTGAAATGTAATAACTTGTGATATATTATCTGGAAGCTGAATAAATATCCTTTTGTTTGATGTTTTGATCAACCGTGTTTGCTGTATAATGTTTGGCTTATGACCACTCGAATGCGTCCAAATTAACTTTTAATCGGGCTTTAGTTCAAGCCAAAAGGGCCTTCCATAAATACTGTTGTAATCCAATTGTTAATCACTACGTTCCTATTGATTGTTGGTAAAACTTAGAATCCATATCATACCCCTCATGGATTCAAAACCACTGGATAAAAATGGGCATTCAATCGTAAGCTGCACAAAAGTGGAAATCTGATCCGCTTCAAAGCAAGATAAGCAGCTCCAACGTATTCGTAACCGATTTCAAGATTAGAAAGGATGTGGGTGGACTGCAAGATTCCACAATTTTCTTCAGCCTATCATTCACTGCTCGCTCAAGCTTCCTAGCAGGCCGTGGGAAGTCTTGCCGGTCGCATCAGCACATCGTTTGCATTTCCCCTGCCACTCCATCGTCTGTCAATCTGCTGAGATTTCTTTTGCTGAGAACCTCCCACACTCACCTGTCGCTTCACGTAGTCGATGAGGCCGTCCATGCACGGCTCCATGCAGAACGAGTGCTGACATGGTAGAAGCTTCGGATTGCGGTATCTATCCAGACACACGCAACACGTTAAAAGTTGCTCAAATTGCTCCATTTTTCACTGAAACGAGAGGAAGGGGGAAAATAACAGTATCAGTACAAATAAGAATGCTTCCATGCGGTGATGTTGCTTTAATGTGTTTCTTGTAACAATAATTGATGGTGGAATCCGGTAGCATTTCCACTACATTATATTTAATTCGACGCGAAAGTGTTGGAAGGAAAGATGAAGATGGGAATGGATGGCCGCCCTAAAACCTGGCCTGGGCCGCCATTAAAGGCAAGCGGCAAGCGGTGATGGCGGCAGTGGTGCTTCCGGGAATTGCTATGATGTGATGTGACGTGCCTTTGTGTGCATCTATCTGCCTTTTAGGTTCCATTACTGGAAGTTTCTTGCGATGGCACTCGAGAGCGGCTTGAAAGGAGACATTATTTTTTTTTTTGGAAAATCTGGTTTCAAGTATCTGTTTACATATCTGCGGCATTGTTCCATCAGAAAACACCCGAGCTCTAATTAAAATATCTTCCCCGCTTGAGACACACAAGTTTAAAACGTTTCGAATTCGTTGAAGGAGAAATGATCAGCCATGTTGTTAGTATCGGGCGTAAGTCGAGTTCGCCGAGGTGCCTTGACGTATGTATGCCGGGATCGTTCGTTTGACTGACGCATATCAGTGTCTTTCCGCTTAGTTTTTTTTTTCAGTGAGTGATGCTGATGATGATGATGATGATGAGGAGGAGGACGATGATGTTATAGATGTTTTCAGCCAAGGTAAGGTAAATTTGTTACGGGCGTCTCGAAGAGCGAAAAATATTTACAACCACGTCGTCGACAACGTCGTAAACACCACCCACATTTGCACCGGTGAGGTTTACACTTTCATGGATGTATCGACTATGGGGTAATGGCACACGTTCGCTGGCATGGTGGGTGAAAGGCGTGATTTTCATTGTTTTTTATGGTTTGGGATGGAAATAACAATCTTGTGTGTATGCCACACTGTAGTGTTTCGAGGTTCTTGTACGACTGATTTCGTTTCGAGGAATGGTCTTTTTGTCATAAATTGAGGCATTGGAGACAAAGCAATGTTGATTGATCCACAAGTTCTTGAAACATAGGATTAATATCTAATTGTGTGGAATAATTCAGCGATGGATACTTTCCGTTCGTATTCTTGCAGAGTTACGAGATGTAATGTCCATCCTTACCCCTGCCTTAGTACCATGGGCCAAATGTGCCAACAAAAATAAGAAGAAAAGGCTAGAAAGCGGAGAAGACAAAATAGCGACACTTATAGGACTTTTGAAAACAATCCCAGAAACGCTTCTAATTTGAATTTCAACCGAGATTACTACTTTATTTAACTCTTACTTTTACTGCCAGAACTTCCGTATAATCTTCTATATAATAAAAATGAGTTGGGGTTTCCTTTGTCACGATTTAACTCGCGAGCGGAAGAACCGATCGGCGTGAAATTTTGTATGCAGAGATTTTTGGGGCTGGAAAATATTCTTATGATGGTTTGAGACCCCTCCCTTCACGGAAAAGGGGGGCTCCCATACAAATGAAATACAAATTTCTACACAACTCGAGAACTAATCAAGCAACAGAAACCAAATTTAGCATGTGTGAGTTTTTGATGGCAAAAAAGGTTTTTATGGTAGCTAGAGAACCCTTCCCGTCATAAAAGGGGGGGCTCCCATACAAATAAAACACAATATTCGTCATAACTCGGGAACTAATCAAGCAAACGGAACGAAATTTAGCATGTGGTGGTTTTTTAAGACAAAAAATGTTTCTATGTTGGTTTGAGACCCCTTCCCATCCTAAAGGGGGGGGGGGGGGGGCTCCAATACAAATGAAATACACTTTTCTGCATGACTCGAGAACTAATCAAGCAAATGGAACCAAAATTAGTAGGTGGTGGTTTTGAAGACAAAAATTGTTCTATGTTGATTTGAGACCCCTCCCCTTTCTGAAAGGGGGGAACCTATTCAAATGAAACGCAAATCCTTGCATAACTCGAGAACTAATAAGAGAAATGGAACCAAATTTCGCATGTAGGATGTTTTTGAAGGAGGGAAATGTTTCTATGGTGATTTGAGACTCTTCCGTCATATGAAGAGGAAGGGGGAGAGGGTGCTCTCAAACAAATGGAACCCAAATTTCTGCATAACTCGAGAAATAATTAAGCAAATGGAACCAAATTTGGAATGGACGAGTTTTTAAGGCATGAAATGTTTTTATGGTGGTTCAAAGCCCCTCCTCCCCTTAAAAGGGGCTCTCATACAAATGAAACAAATTTCAACAAAACATGAGAACTATACCTACTGCTTTGCAAATTTGTATTCAGTGGTTTTTGGGTCAGGAAAGCAACTTATGATAGTTCGAGAGCCCTCCCGCTTCTAGAAAGGGTGGGATCCCATGCAAATGAAAAACAAATTAACAGCATAACTCGAGAACTAATCAAGCAAATGGAACCAAAATTGGTATGGGTGAGTTTTTGAAGGCAAGAAATGTTTTTGTGGTAATTTGAGACCTCTCCTCACTCTGAAAAAGGGGCTACCATACATACGAAACACAAATTTAAACCAAACATGAGAACTATCCCTACCCACTATCTTATTATAGTTCGACACCCCTCCTGCCTTTAGAAAGGGGGCTCCCATGCAAATGGAAAACTATTTTCTGCATAACTCAAGAACTAATCAAACAAATGGAACCAAATAGGACATGTGGAGGTTTTGTAGGCAAGAAATGTTTCTACGGTGGTTTGAGACCCCAAGCAAAAGAAACCAAATTTGGCATGTGTGAGGTTTCAAAGGCAAGTAAGGTTTCTATGATGGTTTCAGATTCCTCTTCGCCCTGAAAGGGGGGCTCCTATACAAATGAAATATAATATTCTGTATAACTCGAGAACTAATCAAACAAATTGAACACAAATCTGGCATGTGGACATTCTGAAGGGGAGGGCTCCCATACAAATGAAACACAAATTTATGCATAACTCGAGAACTAATCAAGAAAATGGAACCAAATTTGGCATATGGAGGTTTTGAAGGAGAGAAGGGAGGGATCTCCCATTTAAATGAAACACAAATTTTTGCATAACTCGAGAGCTAAACCAGCAAATGAAACCAAATTTGGCATATGGAGGTTTTGTAGAAGAGAAATGTTTTTATGGTCATTGAGACTCTTCCGCCTTCTGAAGAGGGGGATTTGGCATGTAAGGAATTTTTTGAAGGAGAGAAATATTCCTATGGTGGTTTAAGACCACTCTGCCCTCTTAATGAGTGGGGTCCCATAGAAATGAAACGCAAATTTCTGCATAACTCAAGAACTAATAAAGCAAATGGAATCAAATTTGGCATGTGGATTTTTTTAAGGTCAGGCATATTTCTATGGTGGTTTGAGACCCCTTTGCTCTCTGAAAAGGGCCCCCCAGGCTCTCATACAAATGAAACGAAATTTTCTGCATAACTCGAGAACTATTCTAGTAAATGAAACCACATTTGGCATGTGGGGGTATTGGAAACAGGATTTTTTATTTATATTATAATGGATTTCTGTCTGACTGTCTGTCTGACCGATCGAGATGAAAATATGTATGCATGGTATTTTGGAGCTGGGAAGGTTCTTATGATTGCTTGAGACTGTTTCCCCCTTTCGGTTCGCATACAAATGAAACACAAATTTCTGCATAGCTTGAGAACTAATCAAGCAAATGAAATCCAAAATGGAATGCGGGGTTTTTTGAATGCAAGAAATGTTTCTATGGTGAATTCAAACACAAATTTCAACCAACCATGAGAATTATCCAGGTAACTAAGGGAACGTCCATTAATTACGTCACGCAAAAATTGACTTTTTACAACCCCCCCTCCCCCCCTTGTCACGTTTTTTGTATGGACCTTTAAATTTTTTTGTATGGATCATCACGTTTCCTCAAACCCCCCTCCCCCTTACTGCGTGACAGCACAATTAATGGACCTTCCTAAGCCACAAACTGTGTATTGTCTGGGTAAGAAGAATGTTCTGATAGAAGTTTGCACTCCTTAATACTCAAAAAACTCGTTAAAAAAGCGTCAGTTCTATGTAATGTTCATTCATTTAGTTGCAGGCGTAGCAACGCTCGCACCGGGATCAGCTAGTCTAAATAAAAAAAAATGAGTTGGGGTTTCCTTTGTCACGATTTAACTCGCGAGCCGAAGCACCGTTTGGCAAGATTTTTGCTTTGTTGGATTCGTCTTGGACACCAGAAGGTTCTTATGATGGTTTGAAACCCCTCCCTTCTCTGGAAAGGGGGGATCCCATACAAGTGAAGCACAAATTTCTGCATAACTTGAGAACTGATCAAGCAAAGGAACCCAAATTTAGCATGCGGCAGTTTTTGGAGGCAAGCAATGTTTCTATGGTAGTCAGAGACCCCTCCCCTCTCTAGAAAGGGAGGCTCTCGTACAAACGAAATAGAAGTTTCTGGATATCTCAAGAACTAATCAAGCAAATGGAATCAAATTTGGCATGTGGGGTTTTCTGGAGAAGAAAAATGTTTTAATTGTGGTTTGAGACCCCTCCCCTCTCCTAGAAGGGGTGCTGTCATACAAATGAAACTGTAATTTCTTCATAACTAGATCTAATAAAGCAATAGAACCAAATTTGGCATGCAGGATTTTAAAGGCAATAAATGTTTCAACGATAGTTCGACACCCCTCCTCTCTCTCTCTGTTAGGTCTGGGGCAGTGCTCCATACAAATGAAACAAAGCTACCTACATAACTCCGAGAGCTAATCAAGTAAATGCAGACATATTCGGCAGGTAGACGTTTTTGAAGGCAAGAAATGTTTCTAAGATAAATCGAGACCCCTCCGCCCTCTGTAAGAGGGGGGCTCTCATACAAATTTGTTCATAACTCGAGAACTAATCAAGCATATGGAACTCAATTTGGCATGTGGAGGTTTTTGAAGGAGATAAATGTTTCTATGGAAGTTTGAGACTCCTCCGCTATCTGGAAGGGGGGCGGAAGGGGGGTTTCCATACAAATGAAACACAAATTTCTGAAAAACTCGAGAACTTATCATGTTAATGGAACCAAATTTGGCATGTGGAGGTTTTTGAAGGCAAGAAATGTTTCTATCAGTCTTCTAGGTACAGCCTAGCGCAGATGTTTGATGAAGTATACACTCTCAAATAAACACCCTCTTGAAGTGCACACATGCACTCATTGAAATGAACATGAACACGAGCGTAAGCTTCGTGCTCATGTTTTGTGCCCTGTTCGAAGCGGCGCTCGCAGCCGTGCTCAAAACATCTATGTTTGCGTGTGGTTCAGCTTCATATCCAAAAGATTGTTTTTATTCCCTTTTGCTCCTTACGGCGTTCAACTTGTACTGTTTTCGGTCGGACAGAGATTTCACAAGCAGCAACCCCGGTTTATAATAATCTTATAGAGGTTTTATAGCTTTGTGCGTAAGTGGTTTATTCACGTATATTCGGCGATCCAAACGGTAAGTAATCAATGAAGATAAAGATTTTATAAGTTTCGGGTGAAAATCAGTTCTTGATATTTCCTATATCTCCTGTGGTTTAACGTTTACACCTTACACAGTTGCTATGAAAACTAGATTTACAATCTCTCTGAACTCGGAAATGATTGGTGGGTTTGTTTCTCATCGAAAATAATAAGACCAATGTAGTTTTTTATCGTCAGTAGGGTGGAGAGGTCCTAAAAAGATTTCTAAATATGTTATAATTTTTTTTTGAAAATTTATAACTTTTGATCCACCCGACAATTTCTTAAGATTGACCCTTTAAATTGATGCTTAGTTCTTCTAGGTTATGAGGACAAATATAAGAAAGGTACGTGACTGCTTACTTTCTGTGAGAACAATACGATTTTATAAATAGTAGAAGAAAAACTAGGAGAAAGATTTCTTGTTGCATGTTTCAAAAAATTAAATCCGATAATAATAAATTCATGGCAGCACAGAAATAACAGCTGTGCATATATGGTGTATGTACTCATGGACAAAATTCCGATTAAAGTATCAGATTCTTTTGTCCAAAAATTGATACTTTCAATTTTGATGATTCAAATATCGTTTGAAAGATAATTTAAATAGTTTTCATTTGCGATTAAGACAAAGAAATTTCATTTAAATAACAAAAAATGTAAAACTAATGAACACAAGTTAAGATAGAGCTTCACTTGTATGTTGCTGTGCACTTGTATCAACAAATTTTAAAAGTAAAATATGACCTTGATGATTTTTGTTTTGGGCTTTGGATTATCGTTGTACTTAAAACAGTACGCATAGCAATGCTTTCATTTGCCTATGAAAAAAACCTTGTAAACCTGTATTATCAAATATTTCACACCAATTCGGACAGCTACTAAATTTCATTATATTGTTTGTTATATTTTGATGATAATAATTTACTGTTACTTAAGATTATTTGTCATTTATCTACGTTTTACTTCTAGGAAAACTATGACAGACATCAAGGAACGTTTTTTTACCTTTGGTGAACAAGAAAAAGTGTTCAAATGTAAGGTTGAAGGATGCCCTGGAAAATTAAAAGACAGTTCAAGTAGTTTGAAGCGGCACATTGCCCAACTCCATCCAAACATTGCAGGTCAAATTGGAATAACTGCCTATAAACGTAAATCAGACCAGTCCATTGAAACGGTGCACAAGTCTCCAGCCAAACGATTAAAGGCCGTGACTATCTACGTCGACCCTATCAAGTTCCACAGCTCTCTTGTGGAAATGCCGGCAATTAAATCAATTCCATTCAATTTTTTAAATTCCAAGCAATGACGAACGACCATTGGGCTTGTGGCAAAGGCGCTTAAAATCCCATCTTATGGAGAAGCGATCACAGCGGATATTGCTAAGATTGCCACAATCATACGCAGCATTATCGCAGAATAATTGAAAAACATTTTCTGCCTAGAATTTGATGGAGCTCAACGTCATAACCGAAAATTTTTTGGCGTCAATGCGAAAGTCTTGATCGACGGGAAACTGAAAACAAGAACACTCTCTATGATGGAAATAAAAACACGACAGACAGCAGAAAACTTAAAAACCCGAATTGCAGAGATTTTGACAATGTACCGCACTGACATAACACATGTATATGCATGTACCACAGACAATGGAAAGAACATGCTCAAATGTGTTTCTGAGCTGAACAAATAACAGCACTCGACCCTCCAAGAAGTCTGCAGCGCATCCGAAGATGGTTGTTCATCAGCCTCGATAACGTATATGACCCCGATGACCTCAACGATTCTGACGACTCCAACGAGTCTGCAGACCCCAACGACTCAGACGGGCTCGACGACTAACACGGTTTCGAAGGCTATAGCGATCGCTACACCGGAAAAAACGTCGGAGGAAGCAATGTCAAAAGATCTAGCTAAATTGGACATTGAGGTTGATGAATTTCTGGAAGCCGTGGAGAACATCCTGCTAGAAGGTGATGAGCCCTGCATATGTTGCATGAAATGCACAGGCCACACTGTGAACTTAGTCGCTAAGGATGCAGTAAAAGGCGACGACGAAATTTTGAACGAGATCCCAAAAATTGTGAAAGCATGCCGTAAAATGAAATACGGCCCCTTCTTCGAGTTCGCTAGGGTACCGCTTCCAAAAATCGATGTCAAAACGTGGTGGGGTTCGCTGTACGAAATGATGAACCGCCTGCACAAAAATGAATCGTTTTTCATGGATCTGGGAATAAAGTTTGCTGAGCTACATCAGCCGGAGGAAGACTGGACATACGTAGTTGCATTTGGGCCGTTGTACGCCTTCACAAAGAGCGTTCAAGGTGATGGCCTTGTTTTGGGTGACACTTTCAAATTCCTCAAAATCTGTCAAATGCAAATCCAGAAAATTCCTCCTGGGAATAGATTTTCCGAAGCAGTTCAGCAAAATCTTGATAGAAGATCCAAGCAAATGATGGATAACGATGCATTTCGAGCAGCTATGATGTTTGATCAACGATGGTGCTTTATGGATACACCATACTTGTCAACGGATGACAAATTGGCTGCTATCGTAAGTATAAGTACACAATAGTAATTGAAAAATAATAATACACTGGTTTCTAAGCCCCTCGATTTTTTTGACGTGCCCAATCTGAAATATTTTGCGCCATTTTGTACGTTAATAAAAAAAACAGTTATAAAGACTAACAACTCATATTGTTCTGCTTTTAATTAACGTAGGAACACGTGCTTAAGATTGGGAACATTTTAAAAACGATTAAACCCTCTCAGACTGGTGATCAACATCCGGAACCGGCTGACTCAGAGCCAGCCGATTCAGTCGACGATGATTTGGAAGCCTTACTGGAAAAAGAGTGCCAGCAAGCTTCTTCTTCAAAACTTTGCCCTTCACAAGTGGACCTTAAGGTAAAACTTCTGGAGTTGGCGAACACCAAACAGCGGCTTTCAGCAAACACCGATAATCCGATTCCATCGAAACCCATTATTATGTTTGAATCAGAGCAGAGATACGGTTTAAATCGACGCTTTATGTTTTTTTATGTTGCATTAGATTGCTTAACATCATGTTAGATCATTATTTGTAATGTTAAATGATGTTTAAGGTATGATTTGAAGAAATGAGTGTGATTCAATCTATCTCGCTCAGCTGACTCCAACTGAATGCAATCGTTAATGATTGAGCGGGTATAAAATAGGCAATGAGAAATCGTCCACACTGCTACCGCTTTGCTCAATTCTGTTTTCTACGAATAGAATGAAAGCGGAATAGTAATGAACAGAATCGGAATAATTTAGAGGTGGTAACGCTCACTTCTGAATGTTCATGCGTGTGAGTGAAAATTATCGCAAAGTGAACCGATTTTTCCCACCCTTGCATGAAAAAATTTTTTTTAACTTATACCGTGTCGTGCCGCGTGCATTTAAAGTAGATCTGATGTTGTTACAAGAGAAAACGATCATGTAAATTTCAGGCTTTCAAATCTCAGTATTGAGTCTAGTGGCTAGTTTTTAACGCATTACGGACTTAGATTTGAGGTTATCTAATATATTCTAGAAGCTGTTGTAAATGTAGCATAAGGATCATGATTTGTAGTGTGGCAATTTTTAATATATTTGGGTTTCAAGTTAAGATTTAACAATACATCAAAAACATCTTACAATTAAGTCAAATTTATCATTGAGTCTTTAAGAATTTAAGTAAAGCAAGGACTACATCACTCGTAATATGCATTATGGATAAAGAAGCGAATATCTTCAGAATCTCTATGCATCGATTGGTCAAAAATAACATAAACCCTAAACACAGAGCTAGGGTGAAGCGCCATCAAAGCATTGTGGTTCGAGTCAAAAAAAAACTGATTATTGCATTCTCAGATGAGATCCTTTTTTCGGTTGATTCGGTATGCGATATGGCGTCAAATGGGTTTTTATAAAATCAGGTGTAAAAGTGAACACTGACGTCCACATGAACATTTTGAAGAATCTGCTGCTTCCGTGAATTCAAGCAAACTTCGATGCACACGAGAATCTTGTTTTAAAATAAGATAGAGCACCATACCATACCTCTGAATGGACTCAAACTGGGCTAAAAGTGAACTAGAGAAATATTTTCAATCGAAAGATTTAAGTGTTGAGGGAATCTAGGAAAAATGTTATGAGTTATTAACGTTCAAATTCTGATCACCTTTTTTGACGTTCTCATTTCAAGCTGAACAATGCAATAGGTCCTCGTCGTCGACTTTCTCTTTGCGTTCCTATGGCTATATAAAAACATGTGCAAGTATTTCCAGCACACAGCACGGTAATATAAAGTGTAGTTAAGGATCCAATACGTCAAAAACACCAGCAAATCATTTAATAGTATTTATTTATTTATTCATTCGTCAATCACATGTAGACTACATAATATAATTTACATTTTAGCTTACATTCTATGATTTCGCAGATTTTGGAAATATTTTTTCAATATTGTCTTAGGCATATTTAGATCAACCATTTCACAATGCTGATTGTACGCGGCTTTTATCTGATTTAGCGGTCCAAATTTAGCATAGTTTGTAC
Organism: Aedes japonicus; assembly: GCA_034211315.2. Lineage (NCBI taxonomy): Eukaryota > Metazoa > Arthropoda > Insecta > Diptera > Culicidae > Aedes > Aedes japonicus. Next base: position 53,614 of record JASCZW010006845.1, on the reverse strand, counting down.
GATGACGGTCCAACACGAATAAATTTCTGTTGCGTAATTGTCGAGTAGGAGCATAAAAATTTAATTTTGATAATATATCACTTGAGTCAATACGTTGCGAAATGATGTCATTTACGAATGAAACCATAGCATATTCCCGACGATCTTTCAAGGTTTGAATGTTGATAAGCATGCAACGTGCTCCATATGATGGAAGAGGAACACCAGTCCATCCCTAACTTACGTAGGGCATATAATAAAAACTGCTTTTGGACTGACTCTATTCGTTCTTGATGTTTTTTCATATAAGGTGACCAAACAACGCTACAATATTCTAATATAGACCTTACATATGCAATATAAAGTGTTTTAATTGTATAAGGATCTTGAAAATGATAGCTGAAGCGTTTTATAAAATTTAACATATTGCTTGCTTTATGAACTATTGTGTTGTAGTGATCCACAAATGTTAATTTAGAGTCTAAAATAATTCCTAAATCTCTTATTCGATCACATTTTTCAAGATGTTGATTACCTAATACAATTGCAACACTAGGTGTACTATGTTTTCTGCTGTAAGTTATGTGATTACATTTTTTAACATTTAGTTTTAATAGACTTTTACAACACCACTTATGAAAAACTTGTATTTCATTCTGAAAAACATACTGGAGCATGGGTCAGGTGTCGATAACGGTGATTCTATATTATGACTTGCACAAATGTTTGCCGATAGAGTCTTGAGTTCGTCAAGAATATCAATACCCAACATCGCATTTGTGTTCATTGTACAATAAGCTGCTAATTCAATGGATTGCTCATTGAGCAGGCTAATTTCATTATTGATGTTGCGTAGGTCAGTTGATAAATCTGACGTCACCACTTTCAATGTAGAATGCATATTATCTTATGTAGCTGACATCGCTGTATCAAATAGAGATGTGACGTGATTTTTTATCGCAACATAGACAAACTATTAACAAAAGAGAAAGTCAACAGAAAGAAACTCTTAATGTTACCTAGGACCTAATGCATTGTTCAGCTTGTTGTACTTGTAAAGGAAAACAAAGACGCTGTCCACGGCAATAGTCTTGGTTCACACAAACATAATCTACAACCCATTATTCATTCACATCTACTCATCCTCTCAATTTACCGGTGAAAACACTGCACACCCTTATCATCGCACCAATTGGTTTCCCGCAAGAACAATGCGATTACACTGGTTAGGACACGGAGCGGTTGCCGATCGTCGAGCATATCCCAAGAGTCGTGTGCCGCTGCGTCTTACATTCTAGTACTCGCGGCCACCACCAGCGACATCATCGTCGTCGTCGCCGTCGCATTTATCTATAAATAAGGTTTAGCAGTGGATTACATTTATTTAATTTGTCTCCTCCGATTGGGCGCCCTCACACGTACATATTCTGCGCTCGCACTTGACAGCCCTGACAGCAACAACAATTCACAGCAGATATACCAACATTGCGAGCTAGCAAACACCGCCAGCGCAGCACGTCAATTCAAAAAAAAACGCTAGACGGAACAAAGAAACATTTCTTACATCAGGATTACATTATTCTAAGCAATGTGAGAGATGAGACATTTTGTTTAGGGTTTTTATTTTCTACCATAAAAGAAAGTTTATGATTATCTATTTGGATAAAGGGGTTGCTGTCTGAACGAAAAAACCAGTATAAGTAAACAATTATGGTTTAAAAATGTCATGGACTGCTACGTCAGCTGTTCAATGTCAGCGACGCCACATGACTACGGAGCGAACTAATTCGCGGCTTCCGCTGTCTTCGGCGCATTCACAATTTTAATACCTAGATGAGCTCAATGCAATCGACTCACACAAAGAATCGTCGTTGGAACGGCACCCATTAGGATATTGAAATCATCCATCTCTACCAAGCCAAGGGAACCCACCCGTCGTCTGACATTGAAATGTTCAATCGTCAGCGAAATACACCAACACGTTCACATGTGCTCTACGCGTTTTCAAACTTAAGTAAATGAACTTGATTTCGGAAGAGTAACGAACACACACAGAAATTGCTGACGCGCGAGCGTGAATGCTATTTTTGGAGGAAAATGGAAAACCTAAACTGCTGACAGAACAAACTGCCACGGGAAGACGTTCGGAAGTCGGGAAGTGCGTCGTTACCGTCGTCTTTGCTATAGTGTATTTCGCGAGTCAAATTTTCCATTTCCATTTTCCATGCCGACGTGGAATCTTCTCATGAATGGGTTCGGTTGCAGATACAAGCGATCTAGTTTTATTGGCTTCTAATTCCGGCCCGATGATGTATTGATGCAGTGATTTGGCTCGGCGTTTGCTATGCAAGGGCGTTCGAATTGACCGCTTAAAATTCATTCGTTCATTTTATGGCTTCCAATTGTTCGAATGGGATGATCAACAAATGAGCTGGTTGAATTGGCAAAGTTTAGCAGCCTTGTTCTTCTTCATCATCATCATCATGATGTATTAACGTGACCTTCTGCCTCTAGAGCTAGTCCGTCAGACTCGGATCCTACACTGAACCCAAACATTCTTCTTTAATCGAATGAATCCTCCGTCGGTTTGTATCGAGACATTGATCGTATTTCGAATGATAAAGACTGTATTCGATGAAATTTGGACACACGCAATTGTTCGTAACTTTTTAGCGTGTGGGTAAAAATTATTGAAATTTTAACTGAATGTATGTCATTGTGTTGTGTCAATTGTGTAATGAGTTTCGTGAAAACCGGTCCAGTGATATCAGTGATGGCTTCGAATGAAGAAATAGCGCGCCAACAAATTTTGGGCACTCACTTCGAAAACCCAAACGCTTCTCATCGATGGATCGGAAAACAGCTCGGAATCGCACATTCAACCGTATCTCATGTGATCAAAACGTTCAAGGACCGTAAGACAACCAAGCGGAAAAATGGTAGTGGCAAAACACGTGGCACATCAAATCCGGAGAAGGCCAGGATGGTATTGAACCAATTTAAGCGTTGTCCCAACATTTCGATCAGGGATGTTTCGAAAAAGGCGAAAGTTTCAGTTTGTTTTGTGCAGAAAACAATGAAACGATCTGGATTACATGTGTACAAGGTCCAGAAGGCACCGAACCGGAGCGATAAACTCGGTGGCCAAGACTCGTGCAAGAAAACTGTACAGGGAGTGGCTCACAAAACCGTTCTGGATTGTGATGGACGATGAGACCTACATTAAAACCGACACCAAACAAATGCCAGGACAGGAAATTCACCTGTCGAAATTCTTTGTCTGGCAAGCGATCTGCGGATGTGGCAAAATGAGTCAGCCCCTCATCATCTCTGGGACCGTCAACGGACAAATCTACAAGGACGAATGCCTCCAAAAACGACTTCTGCCCTTCTTGAGATCTCACGATGGCCCAACACTGTTTTGGCCGGATTTGGCATCTTGCCACTATGCCCGGCCCGTCTTAGACTGGTACAAAGATAATAATGTAGTTTTTGTACCAAAAGATGTCAACCCTCCAAACACTCCGGAACTTCGCCCAATTGATCAATTTTGGGCAATCATGAAGGCAAAGCTCGTTAAAACTCCAAAACTGATAAAAAATGAACTTAAACTGAAGAAAGTGTGGTTAAAAGTAAGTAAGCAAGTCGGTCCTATCATTGCCCAAAATTTGATGCAAGGGGTCAAGGCAAAGGTGTGGGCATTTGGGTTGGGAGAAGAGGTTCAATAAACCAATGATGTCAAAGTTTAACCATTTAGTAGTACTTTATTTTCAGAAAGTTTGAAAAGAATCGAGCTCAAGGGAAATTTTTGGTGACCTATTTTGTGTGTCCAAATTTCATCGAATACAGTTTTTAGATAGAAGCATTCGACGATTTTCTAGAAACCAGATGATTTTCGTTCGAATTTTGAGATACTAATAAAATGGGAAGCGAATTGACCTCTCGTTCAAATTCGAATTCCTGCCGCATAAAAAATCGCCATTCCAAGCTGGAATGCGTATGGAATTGGAAAAGCCCTATAACGCAAATCATTTGAAAAAAAAGATGACAAACATTTCATTTTACCTACAAGAATATATAATGGAATCCCGACCGCTACAGCTGAGCTAGGTGTGAAATATGAAGCAATTTAATGTCGTTGAATTTAACTCAAACCTTTCTTAAATCGCTAATGATATACAACCAACATCATATTGAACTTAGGTGTTTGTCATACGAAACATGGATGACTCTCATACAAATCTAACCATAAAACAATCATCCGATTTCCGAATGCTTTTCGTTAAGGGGCGCAAACGATTTACTTTTCAGGCGATCTTGTGATGTTGATTGGGTTCAGTGTACATATCAAACTCATCAACATTGTTCAAGCGTAATAATTTCGAAATTATTGCGACACATTCAACAGGGCATAACTTTTTTACCATTGGGTAAAAATCAACCAAATTTTGCACACTTTCTCATTGATGTGTATTGTTTACATGCTGTCAAACTCGAAGTCGTGTTTTTCGATTCAACGAAAATGGTGGTGAACCAACGCGAGTCGTGAGAACAAATTCTTTCCAAACACCTGGAATTTCCTGACCTGTCGCACCGGCAGTTGGGAAAAATGTTAAACATTCACCATTCAACCGTCTCCAGAGTGTTGAAGCGGTTCCAGGAGCGGTTGACGTTGGACCACGGCAAAGGAGCTGGAAGAAAACCGGGACCGGAGAACAAAAAGACGGAGGGAAAGGTGAAGCGGATGATTAAAGCAAATCCCAACGTCTCAAGCCGTGATTTGGCTAAAAAGATCGGCATGCCGCAGAGCTACGTCCAGAATGCAAAGAAGAGAGCTGGACTACATACATACAAGGTACAGAACTTCCCAAACCACGATGAGCGGCAACAATCGACGGCTAAAGCTCGGGCACGGAAGCTCTACGAGAAGATGCTGACAAAATATGGCTGCTGTGTGATGGACGACGAAACGTATATAAAAGCCGATTTTAAGCGAATTCCGGGGTTGGAGTTTTTCATCGGCAAGAGCAAGTTCTATGTGGACGACAAATTTAAGAAGAAGAAAATGTCGAGGTTCTGGAGTGAGCCTTTCGTGACAAAGGGCACAGTAAATGGCGAGATCTACATATCTGAGTGCCTCGAGAAGCGCCTTTTGCCGTTCTTGAGCAGCACGACGAAGTTCCGCTATTTTGGCCAGATTTGGCATCATGCCACTATTCTAAAAGTGTCCTGGAGTGGTATGAGGCCAATTCTGTCCATTTTGTTCCAAAGGACATGAATCCGCCAAACTGTCCGGAGCTGCGCCCGGTGGAGCAGTACTGGGCAATGATGAAGCGGGAACTTCGGAAAAGCGTCTTCTTGTCAAGATGAAAAGGACATGTTAAGAAAATGGCAAAAAAACTGAGAAACTGGTACCGGATGACACTGTAAAGACTTTGATGGAGAGCATCAAGCGAAAATGCGTTCAATTTTACACTCAAGGCTCCATCGATTAACTTTTCTTTCGGTTTTTGAAGTAAATATATGTTTAAAACTACCCTAAAATTTTGGTTTGATTCTAAACATTATAAGAAAATTGGCATGACATTTTCGGTGTCGCAATAATTTCGTGTTCGCCCTTTATCCATGGAATCATGACCTATTTTTTTTTGTTTAGCAGAACACATTATTTCCCGTGTAGCTACAAATAATCACCGGAAGTTGTGATGGGAATCGTCGATCGATTCTCATCGGGAAAGATCGGGAAGGGTAGTAGAATCACAGCCAGTTTATTGCACTTTGAAAAAAAGTGTGTATTGGAGTATTGATGAGTGAGTTTTCATCCCCCTCGGACTCCCTCCAACGCTCCAACTATCGTTGTTGTTGCTATCGTCACTGTCGAATCGGTCACATTTGACAAACAATAGGAAAAATTTCATTAAAGGCGAATTGTCGATCATAAATGTCGCCTTCCATAGCGCCAACCTTTGCAAGCGAGTCCGCTTTCTCATTGTCTGGAATTGATCAATGAGTGGGACCCATACAAAGGTGATGATAAAATAACGCGAAGATAAAGCACTTAGAAGCTCCTGTATTTTCATGAGAAAATACGAGGGGTGCTTTACCGGCCTCAATGAGCGAATAGCCTCTATAGAACTGAGACTATCCGTGGAAATGAAGTACTGATCCGGTGTTAATGAGGCAACAATTTCTAGCATGAAGTGTATTGCCGCTAATTCAGCGACATATACGGAACAACGAGCTTGAAGTTTACGATTGGCGCTATAAATTTCATTAAATATTCCAAAGCCTGCTGACTCCTCTATCAAAGATCCGTCAGTGCTCAGGTGTTCCACGTCTACGGTAAACTTTAAAAGCGTCGGACTTTTTACGGTAAACCTCGGTGCATTGCTGATCTCGCCATGGAGAAGGAGGTTTCCTGCGAAATGATATCCGCTTCATTGCCAAAGGTAATCCGCACAGTATTTTTCAACTCGCACAATTCACAAAAGCGACCGGGTTGATGAAATAAGAACAATGCAAATGGATTGCAATGCCGTAGAGAAGAAAGCAATCGCGAACAAAACTATCATTCGTCCCAATCGAAAGCAAAAAGTGAACTTCAGTGGAGTCTTGACGCTTCCGCTGAACAGATCCATGACGTAATGAGCGTGACTTCAGTAATGAAATCTTAAGATTCAAATAAATCAATGATTTCACGTTGAAATTATTGAATAAAACATCATAATATTTAAATGTTAATACGGCCATGTTCTTTGGGTTTTTTTTGCAAAACCTCTTTGTGATATTTAAAGGATAGTAGGAGCGAATCCTAAAGGAATGAAAACTAACTCTACGACACTCCAAAATACTTTTTTTCAGTGTTCCGAAAAGGCCCAGTTATTCTGTTTTACCCATACGTTGTTGAATTCCAGAGTCTAATAGTTAAGAACTCGAGTAATTCATGGTAAGGGCCTTAAAATCAATTGTAAACAATGACTTCAATCGATGATCTCTCACGAATCACTAGACTAAATACAACAATATTCAACAGCCCCATATGATAGAACAAACATTCCTCTACCAAACACTGCTTTCATTTTGCAAGAATGTTTCGAAATTCGAGAAAAACCGACGTTTAAAGTCATTGTATACAATTGGCTTTTAGGCCCTTATCATGAATGCGTGAATGCGTTGAATATATTTTGTTCGGGAAATGCAGCTCTCTATTATAATTATTTCTTTAAGCTATTCAAAAAGAGGTTGGAAAAAGGAATTTCGCCAGATCCAAATGTCAGAGCTACGTTTCGGATTGAAGTTGTACAAACTCAAAAAATTTCTTAACGCACGTAATCAGAGTTTGAAGGCAAAATCACGTGTTTGAAAACTTAATTCCGATTATTTGACTTAATAGGTATTGTCATGAACGTTGAAAGTTATGTCTTGGAAGATTTTGAACCAATTCTAGGATTGTCTTCCTAAATATTTCAGGATAATAAAGCTGTCGAAAATTTTTAACAAAAATCTTAGCTGGTAAGCAATCTGTTCGAGCGACAGGAAAAACTATAATGAAAAAAAGGAAATTTACCAGAATGAATGCTTGCACAAAAAATTTGCAGCTTATCATTAAAAGCCACATCAATGGCCCATTGTTTTGGCTTGATTTGGCATCGTACCACTAGGCTTAAAGCGTGATGTAGTGGTATGAAGCCAATGAAGCTAATATTGTACCAAATCCTGTCAATCCTCAAAACAGTCCTTATTTACGCCAAATCGAATGATATTGGGCTCTGATGAAGCGGGTGCTTTCCGAAAAGAAGTAGGAGGTTAAAAATGCCAAACATTTGCCTTAAATATGAACCAGAGCTGTCAGCAAGATCACACAGGAGGCTTCAGAAATCCTGAAAAGCAAAGTTTAAGAATTTTATATCAATTCAGGATAACGATGTTTTGATCAAGTAACTACATGAACCATATACCAAACTTATGAAATAATTAGTAACTTAAGACATATCGTTACTGAAATGTGGTTAAGAAATATGGTTAGAAATGTGGTTACTGACCTTATCTAAGCCAAGTGCACATCTTGGATAAGCATTCTTTGATCACTTTAAAAAAAAAAACACTACAACAGGCAGAGAAAACCTGACATTATTTCCACTGACTGAAACACGAACTATTAAATTCATGAGATTTTATTGATCTGAACAGGTGAACTGGAGAGAATATTTCACGCGGGCCGGTTTTCGCAAGTTTTTGGGGAACTATTGGACATATTTACAGATAACTCTTGAAAACCAACGAAATTTAAAATACAAATCATCAAAATTCTCATAGAAAATTTAGAGTAGAATTATTACTTTTTCTTCATAATCCAAGGTCGCAATCAACAGCCACGCGACAGACGCCGACGACGACACAAGCGCAGCCCACAATTTATCTATTGGATTATGGTTGATTTATCTCAATAAACACCGGTTGGTACAAAACCTCAGACACAATTGTCCCGTCAGATTACCGTCATTTGTCAGTCTTTATGGTTCGATGCACATAAACCATCAACTAGATCGATTCGCCAATATGGTGGTGACGTGATGCCTGACATCGGCCTTTCTGACCGACTGATGCCGTCTAATATCAGCAACGCAAGACCGCCGCAGAACTCGCGCGAAAAAAAAAACGAAAACAGAAGTAATCAATCCGGTCGATTCACCGAGGGGGTGGGGCTCAAATGTGGTGGGCGGTGTTATTTTACTCTCATTTGTCGTCGCCTCGCCGCCATCGTTGTGTTGTCTATCCGCATGGCATGGGTTGCTCGGATTTTTCAGCTCAGTTGAATGCGATTTTATTTTAATTTCTTTCCCTTTCGCTTCTGGGTGCCCTCAATTGAGTTTGCAACACGGATGACTCATGTGTCATTTTTGTGCAGCTTCCGTTTGTCTGCTCGGAGGAAGTAATTTCGGCTGAGTCAAATTTCAAAGGCATTCTGGGACAACAAGCCATTTGTAAACAACGGAGGTTTGAAAGCCGAACAAAGGATATGAATTTTTCCATGCGAATGGCGTTGTGTGTTTTGCATGTCATAAAATTTTCTAACGCCAACCAATCCATTGAATGAATTTCAAATCGCTTCTAGGGATTTCGATTAATTTTCGAATCATTTGCTTTTGTTTCCAAGTAAAAACAGGGAGAATAGAAATGCCCAGTGTTTTTCTATATTAGTTTCTAAATAGATGTAAATGTAACCTTCTCAACATGGAGGTGGCTTTTTTGTTGTTAAATCCGAATGGTACGTGGACAAAGGATCAATCATTGCCATGAGCTAAATTTCGCACTATTACTGAAACATTTATGAAGTAAACTTCAAAGCAGATGAAAGCAAACAGTTTAATACTTCGAAATGCTTGACTGTTGCCCCCTGGTTATAGGTTTCACAATACCAATTATCTTTTGAATACCAATGTTTGTGAATACAGGTGATTTTTTTCACCATATAGGCGTATTTCCTTTTAATTTTTTTTTATTCTGTGTAAGGGCACTTAAAAATACAGAATACGCTACAGGATGATCTATCAAATTAGCATGTGATCTGAGTAGAAAGCTTGGAGTTCAAACCCGATCCATTTGTGCATGGGTGGATCTCCAATAAACAGATCGTTTAGCCTGACTGATATGTTCAAGAACTCTGTTTGCAATCAAATATAATCCACCTGGACCACCTAGGGGGAAGCGGTAGAAGAAGACCCAGAACGATGCCGCCTACAGATTTTGATGGGTCGGCTGATGCATGCAGATCTGCCCAACATCAAAACAAACCACTCCTACATGTGGATATGATGAAGGTAGCTAATGCTATTTCCAGTGTGTCAAATATTGTCTTTGTGTACCTAAAACCATAAGATAACCTTGACCAGTGATACACCCGTTATTCTCTCACTATGCAACAATGATATGTTGTAGCTAGAATTTATTGCAACAAAACACAGATAAAACAACAAAATGTTGCATCGATTATGGGAAAGAGACAAGTTGCTGTAAGAAAATGTTGTGATTCGCACACATGTTGCAACGATCTTGTTTTCCTGTAAAAGCGACAAAATAACGTTTTGTCATTATTGCAACACAATAGCGATAGTAACAATGCTTTATCAGCAACATGAAAAATAGCGTCAATCAGTTGTTGCTGTCGAACAAATTACTGATCTGAATAATTATAAAATTTGTTGTGGATAGACTTCCACCTGAAGAAAAATGTCTGTGTGAAATCACACACAGAACAAAAACGAACACTATCTTCGGCAAACTTGTTGCAAATTGACTTTTTTATCAGGACAAAATAAAAAATATGTGCGTTTAACGCCTGGTTTTCAACCCAGAACATCCTGAACATAAAAAAGTTCAGTACAGAGGATGTACAGTTGTATCTATAGTTTTTCCGATTACACAAAGTTACGATATCTATTCTACCATATTTATTTAGTCTTATGGAAGATCATCAGATATAATGAGATAATCTGGGATGTTCTAGGTTGTCCAAACTGTTCAGGAGTACAGTAGTTTCACGGCTATTCAAATTTACGATATGCATTCAACCATATTCAATGGATCTTCTGGAAGGTCCACCAACATTATGATGGAATCTGGGATGTTCTGGGGCATACCAGGCTGTTCATTAGTTCATAGATTAGGATCTACCATTGAAACTGTAGCTTTTTCAGATGTGCAAATGTACGATATGTGTTCAACTATGTTCATTGGATCTTATGAACGAGCAACCAACATTATGAGATAATCTGTGATATTCTAAGTCATCCAACCTGTCCTGGAGTACTGAACATAGGATCTTTAATTGTAACTGTACCTTTTTCGGCTACACATAATTATGCCACGTTTCCATGAATGTTTATTGAGTCTTCGGGATGGTCAGCAGACATTATGAGATGATCTGGGATGTTCTCTATCAGCCATACAGTGCTGGAGCTCAAAAATTAGGAGCTGTAATATTAACTGTAGCTTTTTAGGCTATACAAATATACGATATGTATTCAACCATGTTCAGTGGATCTTTTTTTAGGTCAACCGACATTATTGGATAATCAATCCTCACAGAATATTTTTTGGCACATTATGGATATGAATCTCTCAAATTGGTTGTTGTTTATAAACTTCAAGAATGCATCTTGAAGTTGAAAAGTTATGATTGAATAAGAGGTGTCCACGATGAAATTGCCACACACAAAATTGATTCGCAAAATTGGAGTTTTCATCCGATTGCCATCAAATTTTCAGGGATTGAGAAATAACTATTAAACTTCATTTTACCATTTTACTCGTATTTTATTTACAGTCCATACGCAAATGCCCGCACCTTGGCCTTAACCCCGGCCATAAGATTCTGCACAACCTGTGAATCAACCGTTTTTTGCATGTAAACCCATACTTTCTTCAGTTCCCCGACTGTCTTCACTACCTTAGGTCGTTTAAGAAGGTGCTGCTTCATAATCACCCAGTGCTTCTCGATGGGGTGGAGCTCCAAAGTGTTGGGAGGGTTGAACATTTCCGGCACGAAATTGACCTTATTGTCCGCATACCATTTCAGCACGTCCTTGGAGTAGTGGCATGAGACCAAATCCGGCCAGAAGATTGTTGGGACGTTTTGGGCCTTCAGGAGAGGAAGCAGCCGCTTCTGCAGGCACTCTTTTATGTAAACCTGTCCGTTCATCGTGTCCTGGGTCACGAAAGGTGCACTCCGCTTCCCGCATGTGCAGATGGCTTGCCAAACCAGGAATTTCTTCACAAATTTGGACATCTTCTGAGTGCGGACATGCGCCGGAACGCTGAACTTATCCTTGGCCGTGAAAAACAGGTTGCCGGGGATCTGTTTGAAGTCGGCCTTCACATATGTTTCGTCGTCCATGATGCAGCATTCAACTTTCGTCAGCATGTTGAGGTACAACTTCCTGGCACGGGTTTTGGCGGACTTGTTCTGCTTCTCGTCGCGATTAGGGGCCTTTTGTACCTTGAACGTTCGAAGCCCAGCCTTAGTTTTGGCCTTCTGGACAAAACTTCGGCTTAGGTGCAGCTTCTTAGCCACATCCCGAACGGAGGCGTTCGGATTTCGGTTTGAAGGCCCCAACTACGCGGTTGTTATTTTTGGTGTTGTACGGAATACTTTTTCCTTCACTTCTGGGCTTCCGATCGGTGGTCAACCGTTCCTCGAACCGCTTAATCACTCGCAACACCGTGGAATTCGCGATTCCCAACGTTTTAGCGATGGAACGATGCGAGAGATCCTTGTTCTCGTGATGAATGCGCAAGATTTTATCACGCACGAGCTGTTCTTTCGACTCCAATTCCGCGAGTTTTGATCACAGGACTTCAAAACTTGCAGGATGTAAATAATGCACTATGAAATAAATCCACTAAAATTTTCATTAAATTCTACCCAACGGTTGAAAAGTTAGAGCAATTTCATAGTGTGGCAACCCTTTATGTCAAACAATGATGGTTCTCGATAGGTTCTTGGTCCCGATTTGGCTGAACTAATTGTAGCTTTATCTTTTTTAGCTGCAAGGCAAACTTAGAATGACCAATATTATCCCAGATTATCACATAATATCTTTTGACTTTCCAGAAGATTCAATAAACGTGGCTGAATGCATATCGCAACTCGGTATTGTTGAATTATCTACAGATACAATTGTAGATTCTAGGTTTTGAGTTGAAGAAAAACACCAAAATACAGTACATTTACCATCACTGACCCAGATCGTGTCCAGGTGTGGCCAATGTAGTTCTTGAAACTTGATTCTATCACTATTGCTCTTATTTTGGATTTCGTATGTGATTTGGGGTGTAGCATAATATGTTCTGATCCAAGTAAAAAACGAAGGTTTTCCCCGAATGTACCTAGAACATGCCAATAAAGTTTCGAGCAATTATCGAATTTAAATGTAATTAGAGATTTCGCTTGGAATGTTTTGGTTCAGATCAAAAACTGGCCACATCTCCATAGGTACCGGCAGCATGCCCGGATGTGGCCAGCGTTCTCCTGAGCACTCTGTATGGCTACCATTCATCTTGTAATCGAATCCTTATGTTATTTGACGCGTCTCACGCTAGCTAGGAAATATTTTAGATAATTTCTTCAAAAGTAACCCATACCCACCGGAAACATATTGTAACTCTCCGGGTGAGAGTTCTTGATGTGGCGGAAACAATTTTTCAACAGAAACGTTTTCGGACTGAACTTGCAATTAAGACCCAGGCTACAACTAAAATCTCCGTTCACGGAACGAAATATGTTTCGAACTTTTTGGGACACATTTTCTTTGTCCTCTTTAATAAATATAGAATCCATTATTTATTTTTTTAAAACAACACAACGCAACAAAATGCACTGAGGAAATGCCACAAGGAACGAAAATTACTGATCGCTCGAATATTGGAAGAACAGCACTTGTCGGGATTGCAAAAGCTTTGATGAAACGTATGCAATAAATAGGGGAATGTCGCTAGAAACGAACCATGGTTGAAAAGATGCACACTAGCTGCTGCAAATCAATTTTTTTAGGAACAAACTAATTATCTTATGATATTAAAGCAACATGCATGATAAACTTTAGTTCATGTTAACAGAACAAACGTAAATTTATTGCAAATCGTATGTTTTTCATTAAAGCAGTAGGTATCGATCTTCCATCTTTACCAACTATCCCCTATCACTGGACAAATTGTTTGAGAGAGAAAGAGGGATAAAACTACACGGCCATCCATTTCAACTCAGTTTTGAGTCGTTTTTGACTTACTTTCGTCAAAAGTGGAGTCACTCAAATTTGAGTAAATGTAACGCGTAAATGTAATCGATGTTTTTGATTTGTTGACTTGTCTATACCAGTTACATTTTCTCAAATTTGAGCGACTCCACTAATGACGAAAGAGAGTAAAATAGGACTCAAACCTGAGTTGAAATGGCTGGCCGTGTAAGCATTGTCTCTTTTGGGTAGATGCAACATGTGACATTATTAAACTTATTTATGTTGCATACAAAGCAATATACAAACAACGCCTTGTCTCTTTCCAAAATAACAATCAGATGTTGTGAAACATTAATATCTTGATTCAACTGCCATGCAATTTGTCATTATTGTGTTGAGTATGCAACAATGATAAAGAGACATTATTTTTTGTCCCAACATTGAAAAGTTAGGACAATGTCTTTATCATTCATGCATTCACGAATTTTGATTCACTGGCCTATTTCATAAATACTTCAACTACACTGTTACAGCTGCATTAGAATTTGCTGTTGGAGAACAAAATGATTTTCCAGATCTGAGAACTACTGTTCAGTTCTTGACTGCTTGCGCGAAGTGATACGAGGTAAGGAACCCTCGAGAAGATCACTGTAATGTGAACCTTTCCCACGAACCACTCAATCATCAGTTTAGTAAGTCTGTGAATACCCTTTACTACACGAGGCCTATCTGAGAATTCTTGGAACTACAGTAGAACATGTTGTCCTGGACCGTGGAGTTAAATTCTTTAGATTAGATTCTTGTTTTGTGCGGTGATTAGTCGTGTGCGTGTGATTTTGTCAGGCTTTTTGAACAGGATTCTGGAATGGGATTTGAGCCGACGGTTCTAACGACCGCACGCTGCCGCCAGCACCACCAAAACCAATTAGCCAAAAATTTTGGGCTTGCGGAAATTGTTTTTTATCTCGAAGGGGTTCGCACTCCCAACAAAGCAACCTGACGCCTCACTCGATTCCCATCTGCCAATTAGGTTCTCGCCTAGCGATCTCACAAACACTAGCGTGCTGCTTTACACGTATAGGATCGATTTGTTTATTGTTTTCAACCACGAGATCAACTGTCAAAATGTTCAGGTTGACAACGGTTTGTTTTTTATTTTCAACCAGCAAAACGATTGTATTAGTGAAACTGCTTACTAATACTAACGGTGGCAGAGAAGTCTATTCCCGCCGCCGTTTTACGGCAAATCGCCATCTTCAGCCGTCGTTCATGCAACGCCAGAGGCAAAAGTAAGTTGCGAAAATCTACCCCACCTCATCGATATCCACAACCGATTCCGTTCAGATGCCGCAATAGTTCCTCAGCGGCAATTAGAAGCCGACACAGGAGTTCTTCTGTTAAAACGAACAACGGTAAAGGAAATCTAGCAAACAGTGAGTGACCCATGCGCATATGAACAATATATTGAGACACACACACTACTGAAAATATACAGCTAGGAAGCAGAAAATCAGCACACTCAGGAAGCATAAGACAAAACAGGGAACGAAATATTATGACAAAAACCTAGGTTAAATAAAGCAAATCATATTAAAAACATGTTGTTTATTCGTTTCCACCACTGAAACTTAATGTCCTTTTGTTTAGCCGCCATACAGTACAGTGTTTGTTCAAAGTTTTCTTGCCGTTCGATTAGTTCGGTTTTAATTGTTTTTAATTTCAAATGTGGGCAACTTGGGAGTCTCAATCTGTCCATCCTCGTTTCGAAGCGAGAAAGGTATATTTGTTTGGTGAGTTCCGCCTGTAATGAAAAAGGCACTCATGCTCAGGAGTTTTTCGTAACCAATCGAACGACAATCATCAACTGTAATATTCTTATCCTATGGTAGAGCCATCTTGACGTCGATAGCGGAGGTACTTGAGTACACTGTTTGGTGACGCTAAGTATTCCAAATTTGAATTCATATGAGAAACCTGCCCATGGGGTTGGGGTTTCTTGCTGGGCATAACATCAGACGAGTGGCCCTCTTCGAAGGCCACTCGTTTCTTCAATTCAAGGGACAGATAACCCACCACACTTTCTGTGTTACAACATTGTAGACGAAATACGCGTATCTGTCAAGATAAGCAATAAAGGTAGTTGGCATTAGATGGAAATTACTAATCTTTCCTCTAACTTTCTAGAATACAAAAGTTATTAAGATCCAGCATACTCTACACCAAACATTAAAACACAAAAAGAAGAACCAAATCTTTCAATTGCAAATGAAGAAAACAAAATAATAACTGATCATATTTAATGTTTAATAAAAATCTAGCAAATAAATAAAATAAAAAGGAAATACAAAAAACAATCAACAGTAACTGATCAATAGTGCTAAAACACAATCTAAATAAATAAAAATGAAATGGTGTCTGTCTGTACGATTTAACTCGGGAACGATTTGGCGGATACAAAATATAAGGCCTGTATCGAAAACAAGTTATCCAGTTTTTTTTTCCAAATCAAATACAAATTTTGTTACACGGGATGGAACTTGAACATTGTGAAGACCCGATGATATTAATATAATGCTTTCATGAATTTGCGAATTTTCCATCGAACTCTTTTCATCAAGTTCCGAACAAGTTTTTTATCACATATTTAAGACCTCTTAGCCCAAGTTTTTCTTTGAACTTCTGCATATTCCCAGCTGCTTCACCAGTATTTTTGAAGAACCTCTTCACAATGGCCCAATAGTGTTCGGTGGGCCGAAAATGAGGGCAATTTGGCGGATTGATGTCTTTCCCAACAAAATGTATACCTTTTTTCAGTTGTTTTGACGTAAAGCGCCGACGATTAAAGCTCGATTCAAAGTAAATCTGGACGTACGGTTTAATACACCACCGCGCCCTTGGTGGTTGTCAAAAAAATTTGACAAGCATTTGTTGTTGTTATTGATGAAGAAATTGGTGAAATTTTTTTCTCGTTTGATTGGCGCATCTTGGAATTACGGATCGTGGAACTTGAGAAAAAAAATTAATTGTGCACACACATCTAGAGAATCCTTCGTGGTCTGCCTCAAAAATAGCAAGAGTGTTAAAATTCCCCAAGTCAACGGTGTGTCTTGTAATCAAACGTTACAAGGATACTCAGAGTGTGGATAAAGCACAGCGCATCAATCAGAAAAATGGCCCCTGGGACAAAGAGCTGAGGAGAAAGGTGTTGAGATACGTGAAAGGCAGCCCGGGTGTCTTCATACGTGATTTGGCAAAGAAATGCGATTCCAAATTTTCCACCGTGTGTAACTACTTTTGAAGAAAAGGATATAAGTCATTTTGTGCCAGTAAACATCCAAATCGCTCCCTGAAACAAAATTTAGTGGCCAAAAAGCCGGCACGATTACTATACAAACGAGTTTTGATTAAATTTAATGGCTGTATATTCATGGATGACGAAATATGTCAAAATGAATTAAATCCCCGGACGAAAATTTTACTTGGCAACTGGTCGTGGGGATGCCCCTTCCAGGAATAAATTTGTTTTTGCTGATAAGTTTGCTCGGAAACTAATGATTTGGCAAGGAATCTGCAGTTGTGGCCTTAAAACCAAGGTTTTCATCACATCTCACACAATGACGTCGAAGGTTTACATTAAAGAGTGTCTGAAAAAGTTAATGTTACCCTTGATTCGGCAACACAAGACCAACGGTATGTTTTGGCAGGATCTAGCCAGCTGCTACTACTCTAAGAAGGTACTGGAATGGTATGCTGCAAACAATGTTAATTTCGTCGTCAAAGAGCTTAATCCTCTGAATTGCCCTGAGTTCAGACCGATCGAAAAATATTGGGCAATTGTCAAGCGAAAACCTCGAGGATGCGGTAAAGAAGTGACAAATTCACAACAAATGCGTTTAAAGTGGAATAAGTTCGCCAGTACACTGTCACCAGTGACTGTGCAGATCATGATCATGATGCCATGATCACAAGTAAAGTGCTCAAAACGATAACATTTAATAACTTGTTTTGTATACTTGTTTAAGCTGAATAATTACCCTTTTGTTTGACGTTATGTTGTTTCGAAGAATTTTAACCGTGCAAACAAGTAAACAAACGCATTAAAATGACAATCAAACGCACAGCATGCTGTGATGATCACATTAAAACATCACAAATACACGTGTACAACGCAATTGTACGTGGATAGTTTATTGTCGATACATTCCTCACAGTGCTAATTTACTGCAACTATTCGGGCATTTGCCCTGTTTGTTTCCATTTCAGCTTTAGGGTTTCAAAATTTTTACAAAATTCGCACATCAAGTCAGGAAATCAATGACACGTTCATTATGGAAGCTGCAATAATTGAGTAATTTTTAACACTTTACTTAGCTCTGGCAAGTAGCTCATTGCAATTAGCAAAAATCAAGACATACCTAATGAGGAAAAGAAAGTCATTAAAGGGGTGAAGTTTAACCGAGAATTTCGGTGGTTTATCTCTCTTATTCTAGGCAAACCAAAGATATTCCATCTGTCAATGAGTATTTTTGCAGCGTCGTGCATAGATCTGACGTTTTTATTTACTTTTATTTGCCCTGCAATACTCTACCTATGGTCTGTATCCGCAATAATCCGGACACCTCAAAACATGAATAAAACATAAATTTCGCAATATATTTCCGCCGTAGTTGTTTATTTCAGATTCATGGGATGTGTTTTAACAATTCGTGAAGACAAAACATAGTTATTCGGTATTTGCATAACATTTTTGAACTTTGCGCTTAACTCCGTCAATTAGGGTTTGTACAGACTCTTCAGAAATCGTAGAAGCCGTCTTTGTCCAAATTTGCTGGAAGTGTTTGATGTCTTTGATTTCTTGCTTTTTTCCATCAGAGCTTCTGCTTCATCACAGCCCATTAACTCTCGATTGGTCGTAGCTCTGGGCAATTTGGCGGGTTTGAGGTTTTTGGTACAATGTTCACTTGATTTGCTTGGTACCACTCCATCACAGTTTTTGAATAGTGGCATGTTGCCAAATCGGGCCAGAATAAATGTTTTTCTTTGTGACTGTTGATGAAGGGTAGCAATTGTTTCTACAGACACTCTTTCTGATAGATCTCCTTATTGATTGAGCCTGTAGTGAGGAAAGATTTACTCTTTTTGCCACACAAGGTATTTTTTGGCATATTTCGATGCCTTCTACGTTTTGAAATGCTCAGCTGTAGCATTTCTTGCCATAGCAGTATAAAAAGCCAGCTCTGGAAGTTGCTTGAAATCCTCCAGGACAAAAGTTTCATCGTCCATAACAACGCATGAAAACTTCGTCATATATTCGCAGTACAAACGTCGCGCTCGTGATTTTGCTGCCAAGTTCTGTTTGTTGTTGCGATTTGGAACTGTTTTTTACTTTATACGACTTAAGTCCCAAACGTTGTTTTAGTTTTTGGACAAAACCAGGTGATCCCTATATTACGAGCCACCGTTAGAATGGAGAGATTTGAGTTTTTCGTTAATATCCTTTTCACCTTTCGGTCCATGACAGGATCAGTGCGTCCAATGTTTTTGTCACTTCTCGGTTTCCTCTCCACCGTCAAACGTTTCAAAAATGATTTGCACACATCGTGAACAGTGGATTTAGGCAAATCCAATGTTTTTGCAAGGTCCCGTATTGACAAGTCAGGATTTGCCGTACGCCCGTACAAAACTTGCTCGCGCACTTGTTTTTCTTTCGTCGCCATCTTGAATACTAAACCTGAAATGTAAACATCAATCATAGTCTTTTTCATCATAGACTCTCAGCTATACCACAGTGGAATGTTTCATTCCTACGTGCAATATTTCAAAAGTTAAAATGATTTGAAGTTGTCCGGATTTATGTGGATACAGATTTCATTCCAATAGACAGTATTTTCCAGAACGGCTTGGAGGTGTTTTTTAAAGAGCCAAGCTCCTCAAGTGAGTATGAATACTGTCGGTAGCCCCAGTTTTGTTTGGCTATCGTTCTATTTAAAAAGTGTACGAAATAAAATTAATGTATTAACATTTGCATTTAAAAAAGTGGACAAAAAATGCCGATTTTTCATGGGTTTACCTTCACCCGCACTGTCAAAACTATCCATGCATCATCAATCATAGTAACCCATGAGTCAGCAGACAAAATTTGACAGCTCTATCAGTCGAACTCTAACCGTGATGGCAAAACAGTGAAGCAACTCCGTTCAGAAGTGTGCGCGTTCAAAGAACGGCACCCCACCGCGTCGAAAACGGACATCGTGCAGCACTTTGTGGACTATCAGACAACAATCAGAGCATCGAAAGAAAGCCCAGTTCCGGATGGCCGACGACCCTGAGCGACAAGAAGCTCCAAAGGATGCTGAAGAGGAAGACCAAGAGAAAACTGGCTACATCGCTGTCTACGCTCGACCGGGAGGTCGGTTAAACCGGCCAAACAGTGAAAAATTTCCTACCAAAAATGAGGGTACATACATGTCAGGAAGCGAAAGTCACGTCCACTGAAGAATAAGATGGTCAACTCGATTTTCTCTTCAAATCGCGACGTGGCGGTGGTGATGGACGACGAGACCTACCTCACTCTGGATGGCAACGACCGGGCACTTCGTATTTTACTTCCCCTACGAAGGAAGTAAGCTCCGAGGTGAAGTTCATTTCACACACCAAGTTCCCCAAGAAGGTGCTGCTGTGGCTGACAATCAGCGCGAAGGGGATATCAAAGCCGCTCTTCTTTCGCTCCGGACTGGCCGTGAACGGGGAAATTTATAGAAGGAAATGCCTGCCGGAAGTTGCGTTGTTCATCAAGAAATACCATAAAGACGAAGACCCGCAGTTCTGGCCAGATCTGGGTCGGCTCACTACTCGAAGCGATCGTTGGAGGAGCTGGAGATGAATATCGATGTGGTAAACCCGCCCAACGTTCCCCAGCTGCGTCCCATCGAGAATTTCTGGGCCAACCTAAAGCGTCTACTGAAGATCTACTCCAACAATTTGGTCGCGAAAACTCAGGAGGAATTGATAAATAAAACGAAGAATGAACTCAAAAACATGCCTACATGCATGTTTTCGTCCGCCGTAGCGAATGCTCCGGTTAACTGCCGGAAGGCCGCTCTTAAGCGCGTAGAGTTTTTTGCAAGTAAGCTTAAATAATTACCTTCCATGGAAAATTTATCAAAAGCCATTATCTGCCTTAGGATTTTTTAAAAACCATCCGAAAAAAAGTCCATTTTTTAAATGCAAACGTTATAGGAAACGAAAACAGCAGCATTCCGACTGCATGGGGTTTATTTGAAGAAGAATATGGCTTAACGGAATGGTTCACTATTTGTAAGGTAGTTAAAATTAAAATTGAAATTACAGATGAAGGTATTAAAGGGTGTATTCGATAAAAATGGCACACAGAAAATCTTCTGTAACTTTTGAATCGTATGAGTAAAAAACCTAGAAATTTGAGTAGATCTTATCCATAGTGTATTATTTACATCTGCCAAGTTTCAAAGTTATACATTCAGTAGTTCCAGTCATGTCGTCGAAACAAGAAATTGTCCGTGAGAAAATTTTGTGCACTCACAATCAAAATCCAGGGGCGTCCCACCGGTGGATTGCTAAAAGGCTTGGAATTGCAAATACAACTGTGTCTCGTGTAATAAGAACCTTCAAGGAGCGTCTGAGTGTCCAAAGGAAGGAAGGGAGTGGTCGTAAAAGTGGTCCAATGGACAGTAAAATGGCCAGGAAAGTCGTACAACAATTCAAGAACCGTCCAAACATGTCAATTCGAGATGTCGCTAAAAAGTCTAAGGTGTCAGTCGGTTTTGTGCAGAAAACCATGAAGCGTGCTGGGTTACATGTTTACAAAGTGCAAAAAGCCCCAAACCGGAATGAAAAACACCACCAAACCTGCTCACCAAATCCGGTTGCATCGTGATGGATGACGAAACATACGTCAAGGCCGACTTTCGTCAACTTCCTGGGCAAGAATATTTCGTTGCCAAGTCGAAGTTTGATGTTCCGGAGGATGTTCGAAAGAAGAAACTATCGAAATTTGCAAAGAAGTTTCTAATCTGGCAGGCGATTTGTGGATGTGGTGAAATAAGTGCTCCCTTCATCACTTCCGGAACAATAAACGGTGCGATTTACACGGAAGAGTGCCTTAAGAAGCGTCTCTTGCCATTCATTAAGAAGCACAAAGGATCAACTCTGTTTTGGCCTGATCTAGCATCCTGCCACTACGCTCGAAACGTATTGGAGTGGTACCGAGCCAACGGAGTCAATTTTGTGCCAAAGGATATGAACCCACCAAATTCACCGGAACTTCGTCCAATTGCAAAATTCTGGGCAATAATGAAAATGGAACTTCGCAAACATCCCAAAACTATAAAAACAGAGCTAGAATTGAAGAAAATTTGGGTAAAAACAACAAAAACACTGGGAAAATCGGTTGTACAAAATTTGATGGGTGGAGTGAAAAGGAAGGTGCGGGCATTCGGGGTGGGAGACGAAATTGAATAAAACAAATATTGTAAATCAAAACTCATTAGTAGTTCTTCATTCCCTGAAAATTTCAAGAAAATCCGATAATCAGTTTAATTTTGATGAGTATATATGTGTGTGCCATTTTTATCGAATACACCCTTTAAAATCATTTGAATGTATTCAGTCGAGTACGTTGATGAAAGAACACATAGAATAGGGTTGAAAATAGTTTACCGAGAATGGTAAACTTGGTCGAAGCGAATATTTCACTTAGAATCTTTTGTTCAGCTATCCAGTACAACATTATAAGCTTAGATGAGGAGAAATGGAAGTGTAAAACGTGGAAAAATAATTTTGTGTTTTAGTATACCCTTTCCTCTACTATAGTTGATTCACAATATCAGCAATATTCTATAGCACCATTTCTTTCTGTCAAAAAATCAACCATGTGATGTGAAACTAAAACTGCCATTCATTATTCATCAAGCAATTGCCCATCCTCACCCAAGCTACGTACTTTCTTCCTTCTGTGTGAAACTCCCAGAAGATTCGCCGGCCTCGTGTTCTCCACTAAATTAACGGTGAATCACTTACTTTCTGCCTTCTGTCTCGGACTATTTTCGCACTACTAGGTTTGCATGCAATCACAGAACTATCAACTCCGGTGCTACTTTGTACCAAAAATACTTTTTCGCTCACGGAGCGTACCGGCGCAATATTTTTTTCGCCCCGTTAATCTTTCACTAGTTTTAATTCTGCGCTTCGAATTTCTCTCAACTGAGAAGTTTACACTTTTCCCTTTGCACATGCACTGGAACAATCTTCTTGACGTTAATTTTCCATACACGGCTTTGTTCGCGCTTTCCTCTAATTTATGCCGTTTGAGAGCATTCGCTTCGTGCTGAGCCCGACGCACTCACTCCGGTGTGCTGCTTCTCGTCAATTTCAGGAATCCTTATACGTTATGCGCTGCTGTCAAGCTTCTTCAGAAGTCACACTCCACTGACTGCACCAGTTTCTGATTCGCAAAAAAAATATCTCGCTCTTTTCGTCAAAACTCGTCGTAGCTTTGTTTCGCAGACATTTTTGCGTTATAACTCTGTTTTTCGCAAATTATTCCACCGAGTTGAGTTTCTTGCTATTGATCGAAAAGAAAGAGAGTGGGGATCTGCAATTGGCTTATTTACGGTCGAACGAACGGAAGATGACTACTGTTGCAGTTGGCCGAGGCGAGTGGATCCCGAGTTGGGAAAACTGTTTTTCACTTTCCACGACTGGTGGAAAAAAAAGAAGAAACACACAGCTTCGAAGTCGATCGTCGTCTTGGTCGGGATTTTCGCTGGTGTTGGGTGGATCATTTGCGCTCGCTTCGTGGGAAACTGCGTGGGACCAGAATTTTTCGCGCCACGTCGAAGCTCCCTAATGTGGGCAGAATGACGATGTACGGGTGTTGTTTTTCTCGTGTACTCACTCACCGGTCGGGATGTCGGTGAACAACAAAAATAAAAATAAAGAAGGAATGATCGATGTCGTGGTATGGCGTTTTTTTTTTCGCTCGCTCTAGTGATCTACATAATTCAGTCACGTTGGGTTTTTCCGGATTCGAGTGAATGATCTCTTATATGGGTGCGGTTCGAAGTGTTGGTGAGAACGGGAAATAGAGTCACTCGGCTGATCACGGACTGGGTGGGATGGGACGGGCGCTACACCTGTCGGGGTGGATCAACTGGGATGCTGGGTAGCGGGGAAGGTAGCGCTCTGAGCCGTACTGCGTATTTCTGGAACAGATGGAGGTTGTTTTGACATTCAGTAATGTGGGAGGTTCGGTCGTTTATTTACAGGTTTATAAAGTGTATGCTGTACACCGGTTTCAATTTTTTTTAATTTGTTTTCTTCACAGGAAAGTACCTCTATTTTCAAAACAATTTATTCATTACTCAAACTGTACCGACTATCAGCGTAAATTTGATTCCAAATAATTATATAATATCTGTTGTAGTTTCCGAAATACGTTTTTGGTATTTCGTTATGTGGAAAGTCAACCATGTCAGCATTGGAATTCTTAAAACCGATTTCTAATATTTACATTTGTGAACATATTTCGTGGTGTCTTGTTGATCCATGGTCAGGGTTCACGTAGAACTTTAAAGTTTCTTCGCCCCTGTAAGCATATATAAATATTAACAGAAATGTTAGAAGTAAATTTTATTCATCAAATTAAAACAGAGTTTTAAGAATTTGTATTTTTAGTATTCGCCTACTACTACAGCTCAGAATAAAACATCCCAGAAGCTGGATACTGTGAAGAAATTACTACCTAACCTAATAATTGACGGGATTTGTGTTTTATTTGTTGGAATACCTAGCTGATTTAATTGTTTACTTACGCAGATACTCACAAAATATTCGAAAAATCTCTAAATAAAATGAGGCAAATCAACATCCTTGCTAAAGGAAAAGTTTGGTCGATAACGTTTTTGATTTGCGTGGGTCATCCAATGCTCTGTTAGATACGGCTAAGAAGGCTTTGCTTTAAAATGAAGTTAAGTCCAAAATTATTGTTGCTCATTTCTGCATTATATTTGTCAAATACTGCCGTGACACGCATATCAGTCCCATATGAATATGAAAGCAAAAAAAGATGGGACTGATATGCGTTTCACGGCAGGATAGATTAATGAAGCCGGCTTCCTCTTGGTATTTAGCATATCAAACACAACAAGATAAGTGTTCAAAGCTGAGATAAGCATTAAAAAGAAAAGAGATCAAAAGAATCGTTCGAAGCAAGTGAGATATCTTGAAATATTCTTTCAGATTACTATAAGTAACGACGATTGATACCGATATCGACGTAAAAGAGCTGAATGATTTAGGAGCAAAATCATTCGGCTATTTTACGTCGATAACACAATCCACGGATAATTTCGATTAAAGTTGGATGCCATAAAACCTTCCATATTCTTGTCGCAACGGAAAAACGAAACAAACTAATAGCGGAATAGATTTTACTGTCTCACATCCAATAGTTCGCTGTACAGCACAGCTGATCACTTTGTCTGACGTCAGGTTTGAGCGTAAGGTGAGGTTCCGTGTTTCAAGTTTGACGACATAACAAACAAAATCTTAAGTTACTGTTTTCGTGATTATAGTGACTTTATCTATCTCATGCTAGGAAATTACTAAGCGCTACTTTATTCAAGAGGCTCTAAAAGAAATCGAAATTTATTTTTTCAATTCATTTAGCGATCAGTTTCAAATCCTGAATTCATTCACGGACTATTTGCAAGCTCTCCAGTTGTAGGTTTGAATAAGCCATGTAAAATCGGTATTATGGTGCGAGTGACACATAGGTATTGCTTTCGACACTATTTTAACTCATAAAACCTGAGAAAAATAAATAGTCACTTACCCAATATTTAAGATTTTCTCCTGTTTCGACATGTTAATTCTTAATTCAATTGGATACTCTTACCACCCTCTTGCAGCTTACGAAATCCTGAACCCATAATCCGTAAATAAAATCGGTTTATTAACTCATTGGCTCAGTGCATTCCGGTCCGTATTACCTACAAAACTTGAAAAAAATAGTCGATATGCTAGTGGATGACATTCTAAACTTACTCAACTGCAATATAGTATTATTGATAATTCTCCAAATACAATTATTGAACAACCAGAAGAATAACAATTATTTGACAGCTCGAAAAAATATTTTCGACAAATTCGAGAAAAAAATCTTTCAACCGCTGTATAATATGCCGACTCTTCAATGCACTCTCGTTCAGACATACTCAAAAAGAACCGCATCTGAACATTTCGCTAAGACTGAGACGAATAAAAAGTAAATTGAGTAAAATTTGCAGATGTTGATATTGACGTTGACCTTGTCTTGCTTATCATTAAGGGTATAGGGTTGTCAATGTATATTAGACCCTGCGTTACTACACTTTAATTAATAAAAACATTCATTTGATTTTGCCGTAAGTTTCCAAAATAAAGGGGAGTACCAGAAGAAAATGTTCTAATAGGTTTAGACTTAAATGCAATGTTACTGTACAATAGCATCTATGTATAGTATGCAAAATTAATAGTATTGTTCGCAACGATATGATGACAATAGGAGTTATTGTTTTCACAATAGAATCTAATGTAAATTGAGGCATCGGCAATAAAAAACTGGGGTTGTTATGTATCTTAACTATAGAAAAACTCGTTTCTATCGGAACAAGTTTAAGTCAATTCTTATTATTTGTATTGTTTCATAATTGTTGGAAATTATAGCATATGAAGTATGTGAATAGTAAATATATTGGAACGATAATATCCATTTTTCATTTATCAGATTCACGAAAAATAAGATTCGTGGTCGGAAATAGATTTGAATGTGATTTTTTAATATTGTATTGTAAATGTATGGTTATTGTTATTCCATAATGAAACAACTAACATAATTGAAACAATCTGCTAAATCGCTTGAGGTACATTTTTTTTATATTATAGTTAGTTTTACCTATCACCGGTAGTCATATGTACTCACATTTTGAATGTATGTAAATCAACCAAAAATTCTGGTAAAATCAATCTAATATGCATGTTCTGACACATTAATATGTATCAGCAATCATATCACATATTCATATTCATATTACACCATAATCATAAAAGACAACTCCTAACGTCCTAGAAATCTGAATTTTCCAATTTAACATAACATCAGTTTAACAAATTCAGAAAACTGGGAAATTTTTCTAACATGTCGGTGTATTAATCGACTGACTTGTCGGTATATTCCACGATCGACTTTTCGAATCATTCGAAAACGTTTTACTTCTT
Organism: Aedes japonicus; assembly: GCA_034211315.2. NCBI lineage: Eukaryota > Metazoa > Arthropoda > Insecta > Diptera > Culicidae > Aedes > Aedes japonicus. The sequence goes on along the minus strand of JASCZW010006845.1, from coordinate 26,603 downwards.
TGTTTCATTTATTGTGTCATAGCATTTGTTCCATGAAAAAGCCAAATTTTCATTAAGGACATTGAGTTTTTACATAATATGGAAACATTTTCCTGTAATCCTGTAATAACTGTACGCTGCACCTACGAGTAAGTACTGGAATAATATTGAGATAATGTTGAATATTATTGCTGGTTGATGGTCCATAAGTGAATCCAAAAGAGCTCAGGTAAATTGAATGGTGTCTGTTGCAAAAAAGCTGATGGGTTGAACGTAGCAAGAATTGCTGCATCAATTACACCTTGTGCTTCACTTATTGCCGATTCCTGGGGTGAAAAAATATGCAAAAGCTGTGATGATTTGTATTTACGACAGCCGATTTATTTCTTATCATACTATTGAACCTTGAGTTAAGCTGATGGGAATTTTCTTTTCGGCAATAATTATTTTTTAGTATTTCTGCATAGCTAAAGTTCCACCCAAAGCGGAAGTCTCTTACTCATATGCATCCTAAAGTATGTATAATTATTGGCAATGATTATGTGCAAATTTGGCTCAGGATGTGGAAGAAACCTTTGACAGTAGTTATTATAACATAGATTAAGCTCTGCTGTGTAGATTGAGTTTAGAGGTTTAGAGCCTGCTGCCGACCGTAAATCAATATCACTTAGCTTATTTTTAAAAACATTACGTACCTTCCTCATATACTTGTGTTTCATTTCCCGTATCAGCTTTACATTTTCAGTAGATTTTTGAAGTTAACAGATTTCCTACATATTTCAACAACTATCAGAATGGATCGTCTCACCTCTACAAGACAGTGTTATTAGATTGAGTGTGCTAGCAGTATCAAGAAGATTCATAGCAGCATTGTAAATTACTGTATCCACATCCCTCCAGGAATCAGGAAAATAATGAACTCTCGAGTAAACTCAAAGCCAGGTCATTGAATATTTCGAAGCCATTTCTTTCCTGGACTACGTGTTACAATTGACGTTGAAATATTATGATTATATTCCGATTAAGTGAGTGATGATAGCTGATCGAACATTTAATTTAACGTAATGAATAGCATTCAATTTATGTGCATGTTGTTTAGCTTAGGTTAACGTTTGCAATGAGATTACACGCTCCATTTTTACATGAAAATTAAAGTTATGCTCTGGCTAATTTTAATATTTTTTTTCTGTGCAGGGAATGAAAAGTTGTCGCAGCGGCTGGCGACATGGTGAGCGTGTTCGATCAGTGAAAGCTAACGAACCGCTTTCAGCAGAACCTGTTCGAACTGATCGGACTGACGGGCAAGAAATGCCCGGAATACTTGAGCGATGCGCACCACCGTCGGGTTCTGGACACCATGTTTCGTGTTGCCGAGGATCAACTGGAGGAGAGCTACCCTTCCTTGATCTCGCTGGCAAAAGCCGTGCTGGGATTGAGCTACTATCTGGTCATGTATATATGTACGTGTGCATGTGTGTTTATATATAAGTATTTATGAATGAATGAGAGAATGAGCGTGATGTTCTAATTCCGACCCGATTTTGGTAAGCAACACCCCAGGTAGCCAATAGGCATTAGCATATGCAGTAAATCAACCCTAAATCTGCATTTCAGATGCTACAAGCTTGAAATAAGCATTATATCAGCATCTTTAATGCTATCTGTTGTAAAGCTGCATTTTTCATGCTATTTAAATGCTTGTAGCCTGTTACCCAAGTAGCACATGTTGTTACATTGAAGCCACAGCGATTGATATGTAACAAATTTGTATGTGATATCAAAATTACTGTAGCTCTCCATATAACACCTGTGTAACCAAAAAAGCGCAAAACGTGTAACTTTCAAATGTTACATAACACGTTACTGAGTAATCAATATGTAACAATACAAAGTTAGAAACAGGTTATTAAACAACTTAAATGTAACGATTCCATAGATGTTACACAGCAACTATAAATTATTAAATTGGTTACTAATTAGTTAACCTGAAATCCTGCGGACTAATTTTGATAGATTAGCTTTGTTGCCATAAATATTCAAGTAGTTACAATATTGTTGCGATGAAATCACGAAATTATTTATCACAGTTCATGACCATGGATAGAAAATATAATTGATTTATTATAACATTGAAGTAGTAATGTTGGTTTTCAAGAAATATCATCAATATTTTTTGTGCAGATTTAAATTTATGGTGAAACCTATGATGTTAACTTTCAAAAACTCGCGTGCTCTAATTGTAATAAGCTTTTTATTATTTTTTGTGTGTTTTATTTTGTTTTCAAAAGCATATGTATATGAAAATGTTGTAGTGAATACAAATATTTTGTTTAATTTAATCAAATATTTGTAAAATTTCTTGATTATTCTCGAATGATTGAAAATAAATAAAAATGCATGACAATATATTTTGACACTTACGGTAAAAAATTTTCATAGCCATATTTCACTTAGAGAACATTAAAAAATTACGTCCAGAGATTTTCTTTTTATTTATTACTCCCTCGTTTTTTGTGTACCTATTAAATACATGTACATAACTAATTCTAGATCCTCTTCCCTCCCCATAATTGTGGACGTTGTTTTTTAACGTTCCCTCAGGCAAAAAAAAACACTTTCGCTCAATAGGCTTGGAACTGATATCAGTGCAAAGCGCTTGAATACATTTTTTTGGAATGAACTTTTACTACATAATTCTACATTCATTTTTGTTATGCACTAAATTTCGTACCATTTTTAGAAATTATCAAACTTCATTCAAGAGGCACAGATAGCTTGAGAATGACTAACACATTTTAACAGCAGGGTTGTTAGCACATCGAATCACAAGTTTGTTACATTCTGGTCACATGTAATCTAAGTTTATCGTCGATTATTGCATTGATTGTTTCATAACGTTACTATGCAACTAGTACGAGGTGCGTTTGGTTACCCAGTATCTATAATATTCAGATGGAGCAAATTTAAAACAATCGCTTGCTTTTTTTGTTACACAGCAACCTATGTTCATCTACAATATTGTTTCAGTGTTACAGTGTAGCTCAATTGCTTTGACGTTTGTAGGTAAACAAACATCGACGTAAAAATCATAGCGACGAGATAGTTGTATCAAACAGTTTGTTCGGAATTGGAAAACATAATGTCGCTCTGCATTGTGCAAACGCAAAAATCGAAAAGAGCTATGTCTTTCTTAACTGCAGTGCCTGCACATTGAGTACAGGATAAATTTGTCAACTGGCCGCCTAGCAATTTAGTATCGCTCTCCAAAAATGAAGATTTGGTACTAGACAAACAAATATATTGTATCATAATTAATTGATTAGTAATATAAACATTCTCCACAGATTATCTCAACTAGCAACGGGGGAATATGCTTGCTCATTTCGTGTATGTTTACAAGAATGAGTCAAAAAGAGGTTGTTGAAGTTTTGAATGTGGGTAATCCATCAATATTTATGTTCAATGATATTGCTGATGATATGTTTTCATATGCAGTCTATGCGTCCTAGAGAACTTTATGCAATCCTTAGTGTCAATATTCTCACTAATATGTTCATCAGATTTATATTGGTATTCCGTGATGTGCCAACCAATATCCATGCATCTATTGGGAAAACATTATCCGGTATATGAGATTTCAGATTAAATACTGAGCAATGAATTTAAAGCCACATGCTTAATTAGATTATTTAAAGCACAAATATGCAGCTCTTTTCGATAATCTAACATATAGTGTTTTTCTAAAGGTTCATTCTATCATCATTTTCACTGTTCACTTCGTCCATATCGTTGCTACGTGTTTCAAAAACGTCAGCAAAAACAACAGTTTGCTTTCGGTTTTTGAAAATTTCTCCTCGTTCATAGTTATTCAATATTGGAAAATATGAAATGGAATCAGAATTTTGTTTTCTTTTTTTTTTTTTTATTGGATAACATTTGTTTATTTTTAACATTTTTGGCCTCTTAAATCAGCGCTTTTTCTGTTTTCGAGATATTAAGCTTAATTTTCTTCCACCATTGCTTATCTCATTCTTGAATGAAATTCTTACGATCAATTAGCATTTATCCGATGTCGTCAAAAAATGAACATCATTGAGTAATATTTGTGGCATACCGGTCAATACCTGACTTTAAAACTTTTAGTTTCTATGTAACTAAGCAAAAACTATACTGCAACTAAAAAACTTTTGACAGTTTCATAATAAGGTCACAGCTTTGTCGCTTGGTAACTTTTGTGCAACTTTTCATAACTTTTGATTCCAAATAACGAAAAGATAACCATATTTTATCCTGTGTAACCTAACATATTACAAGCGTCTTTTTTATAACCATTATGCAACCAGTTTTATTTGTTTTAAACTGTAGCATCATTTACAAGTGCTACTTGGGTATTAGCATTTCGAGTGGAAAATAGCATTAATGAAGCATTATCATAACATTTTAGTAAAGCAGCCATATATTGGGCCAAGAGTGGCATTTATGTTGCATTTAAGGCGACTTAAATGCATGATAGGCTGCCGTAAAGACGCCTCGGAACTGCTTATTGGTTACCTGGGACTTCCAGTAATTCAATTTGAATCGCATGGACTGACCCTTAACGCTGGTAGATCACCTTTTCGTGGTGCGTTACGGGGTATCAAATCTACCACCGAACCCTAGTCCAAATTAATTCAAACTAGGGAAAATATTTGTTATTTGTAGTCAAAGGAACATATTTTAGTCCTTATTACAGTTTATGTCTTATAAAAAGTGACAATACTCGTTTTGCAAGTGTGCGAAGGTGAGCTTAGAATAAGTAAAACATGGTTAGTCTTCATTTATGTGAATTCTCATTGTCTATTTGATGTTCTATAGTTTGAATTGGTTATGACTAGGGTTCTGATGCATGGTCAGTATTGTGTGGGCTGAATATGCCATAGTGTAATATGGGCTGAAGTTGGATAACCTGCCCAACGAGATTGTGTGTGTGTGGGAACTCTACACAGTTGCACCACGACGGACGCCATTGACTCGAGGCTTTTCCACATCAAGCATTCGAAGAGGTAAGACGTGTCTCCGGTAACAGCGCGCTGAGTGATTCCCGAGTGGCATATGAATCTTCACATTGGCAATACCCTACCAGGATTTCTAATTCGCAAAACATAAATTTAGAACCCGTCGTTGAAGACACGTAGAAGCTACAAGGAATCACCCAGCGTCAAAAGATATAACAAAAAGAGATACAGTAAAATTCGAGGTTATGTTTGGCATGTGTTCTCTAGAGTCCAGAATCAGAAATTTATTTTGTCTCAAAAAGCAGCGTGCAGAATTTTTTTTAGGATCTCCAAATGTCTGTGTCAGTCGCGGAACCACAACTGATTAGGTTAAATCCATTCGGAACCGCTGACTTAAAAGCGAGTCTTCGAATGAAAAGCGAACCGCCGAAGGAAGAGCGAATCGGAATCACAAATGCCTGTGTGAATCTCGGAACCACAACCAATCGAGTAGAAACGACTCGAAACCGTTGAACAAAGAGCATGTCGGAATCGCTAATCATAACAAAGAGCAAACCGCAACCAATAAAGGGAACGCGAGTAGTGATGTTTTAAAAAAGCCATAGTCGATAGCGAAATGGGTCGTCCGCAACTGATTAAAATAATCGTTCTAGGAACAAATCAAACCATTAAATTCGAGCTTGATATTAAATGATGAACTGTTATGGCAATTTCTTGACATACGTACGCATCTCACTGTCTCTTGCAGATTCTATGTAACAAACGTCGAAGCGAGTACCGATCCAAGCAGTAAATTTGAAGTAATGGCATCCAAGAAGAGATTTATAATGGCGGCGGAGACAGCTGAAACAGACGCTAGCGACATTGAGCTTGCCCGTTTCGGTGAAGTACGACAGCAATCGTAAGCCAGACGACGATTCCGAACACAGTTCCAATGACGATGAAAGCGAATACGAGGCTCCCAAGCGCGACTGTAGTGCATATGCGAGGCACCCAACCCCGGAATCAGATGGTCATGCGTCGAATTCGCGAGGCAACAGGAAGGCTAACTCACACACGAAGGAGAACATGGAAGGTAACCAGGAGGTCAACACCGTCGTTTGCAGCAGCTCTGCTGCGAAAGAAAAAACAATCCGATGACCCAACGAACGACCGCGACCGGATGGACCGCATAGAGAGAACTTTGCTTGGTTTTACTACACTAGTAACGCGGATGGAGTCTTCTATCCAACCATCATCATCGCGCCGACACCGGAGCAACGCCGCTAACAATACGATGGGATAACATCAAACAGTTTCCCAGTGGCGTCCCTGCCAATAAGCTGTGGGAAGAGTGGAACAGGTATATCAATACCTTTAAGATCGCAGCCACGCTGAGTGCGTTACTCAGAAATTGAATGACCCCGCCACGAGGACTAATCTGTTGTATCTATCCATGGGACCGGATTTGCAAGAGATCGTTAGTGCTGGCAAGTTGTGTCCGGCAAATCTGGATGACGTAAACTGCTACAAAGCATTCGTTGAGAGCATAACTAATTACTTCCGTGGCATGACGGACATGGCAGCCGAAAACGAGGCATTCACCCGCATGACGCAAGGAAAAGGTGAGACTGCTGTTGCCTTCCACGCCCGCCTCATGTGTAAGGCAAGGTTGTGCAATTTTTAGCTTGATGAGCAAGAGCGCATGGTGCAAGCGCAGCTACTACGCGGGTTGAGGAATGAGGAGATAGTCAAAATCGCTAGACGATACGGACATGAACCAAACATCATTGTGCCGGCAGCAATCCACGACGAGGCATACGAAGCGGAAACAGTCCCGCTTGCGGAGGACAATGTGTTCGAGGTAAGCGACCGAAATGCTTCGAATCACGGACACAACAGGAAGCGTAAAAGTCTGAAGGAACGCGATGGCGAACCGTCCAGGAGACGTCAGCAACAGGACCAAGACTAGCGATGTGGGAAATGCAATTTGACGTACCACAAGAAAGGTATTTGCCCAGACCTTCGGAAAAACTGCAATCATTGTCGTAAACGCGGCCACTTTGAGGCGGCTTGCCGGAAGAAAGGAGTACGTGTTCTTCGGTTCGAGCGAAAGGATCCGGAAAACGACCTGTCCGAAGATGACGCATCGGAAGACCGTCAGGTACTGAAGAATTGAATCAATTTAAGATTACTATATTGAATTGAGCGAACGATATATCTACCACCTCGTAACTTTTTTGCCTAACATTTAAGTGTATTAACTCTCTCACTTTGCAAGACGCCTTGATTAGTTGTAGTTTGGGGTCATCGTCTCCGATCCGTTTCTTGATTGATTCCGGCGCTGATGTCAACATTGTTGGCGGACAGGATTGGGAGCATCTGAAAAGGGAAGTTTCCTCAGGCAAGGCAAAAAGCACGGTTGTGTCGTTGCCAGGGTTCACGATGATCGGTAATCCGACTAAGCCGCCGATGCGAGGTACTGTGCTTGGCGCCGATACTGTGCGAAAATTGGCCCGTGATTGCTGCTGCTGCAGGACAGAGCAGTCGAAAAAGAAAATCTTAAATCAACTATGGCCCTGAAAAGCGCCGATTTATTATGTTACTACTACTGATGCTCCTCGGCGATGAAACCAGACAAAGTAGTTTGGCCGAATTGAAGGTGTCTTCTGGCTCTGAAAAGAGCCGTTTGTTATTGGATATTCCACCATGCGCTGCTCTGGTTTGAAGCGAATCCGTCGTGCTGCTGCTACACTAGCAAAGTTCAAGTTCTTGAATGCTAGTTCGTTGAATGTTCAATCCTCTTGCTGCTGCTGTTACTGCTGTTACTGTAGCTTGTGTCGTTTGCGACGTCCGACTGAAGAATGACTTCACCAACTACTACTTACTTAATTCGTTTTTTATTTCAATTCGTTGTCTTACATACTTGATTACAATTTTAAGAGTTTTAGCCCAATGGGCTTTTCAGCTTTGTTCAAAGTTTTATGTGTTTTATGTGTTAAGTTTGTTTTGTGTTTTGATCAATTTTTACAGTTCAGCCCTTGGGGCATTGTTAGTTTTAAAATTTAATAACCTACCTAATCTACAATTAAAACAACAATTGGAAAATCCTAGGGGTGGGGAACCAGATTCCGGATGATCTGGTGATCCGATGTCAGGCAGCGTGCCCTGTACCGATTGATAGACTCACTAAAGCGATCGTCGAGCATTTTTATCTCGGCCAGACGGTGGACCTCAGATGTTCTTGTCCTCGGAGGGGTGTTCAGGATCATCCTGAGGAACTTATTTTGAACACGCTGAAGCTTCAGGTGATGTGTTTTAGCGCCAGAACTTTCCCAGATTGGCAAGCCGTACTCGATGACTGGAAGATTTGCTTGTAGACAGCAAACTTGTTTTTCAGGGATAATGCAGACCTTCTGTTGATCAATGGGTACAGTAGCTTCAACAGAACGTTACACTTTGTGACAGTTTTGTCAACCTGTTCCCTGAAAATAAGCTTGCTGTCTATGGTAACGCCAAGATAGACAGCTGATTTGGCCCATTCTACCGATGTGTTGTTTAGGCTTCTTTTACAATCTCAGGCGGAACCTCTCCTTGGGAGAGTTTGAGTGTGGGAAAAGGATGACCTGGGTCTTTGCCGCGTTGATGCAGATCTTCCATTCGGTGAAGTATTCAGACAGAACATTCAGGCTTCGCTGCAGTTTCGCTGTAAGCGCTCTTATTACCCTACCATTGTGGACGACTGCGGTATCATCGGCGACAGAGATCCATTTTCAGGAAGCGGGGGTATGTCTGGGGTGAATAGGTTGAACAGAAGTGGACCTAGTATACTTCCCTGCGGAACACCAGCGGAGATCTCCTGTGCATCGGAAACTGCACCTTGCAGCGAAACACGAAATGTCCTGTCCGACAGATAATTTTTAATTATCTTCACCAGGAAGATGGGAAGATTGTATCGATGCAGCTTGTACACCAAGCCATCGTGCCACACGTTATCAAAGGCCTTCTCGATGTCGAGAAATGCCATGGCAGATGATTCCGAAACAGACTTGTGCCGTCTGAGGATGTTACTGACCCGATTAAGTTGGTGAACTGTCGACCGACCACGTCGGAAGCCAAATTGTTCGTCTAGCAAGATGTTCATCTCGTCGGTAGATGAGAGAAGCCGACGGTGGATCGCTTTCTCAAACAGTTTTGATAGTCCTGAGAGAAGGCTGATGGGCCTATAGCTCTTGGAACACGAAGGATCTTTCCCAGGTTTCTGGATGGGAATGACTTTGGCTGACTTCCAACACGAGGGGAAGTAGCTAAGTCGGAAGCATTGATTGAAGACCATCGCCAGATGGTTGTAGAACTGGGGGCTCAATTGCTTGAGCTCTAAGTTTATGATATTATCGAAACCTGGGGCCTTCATGTTCTTAGCCACTTTGATATGGTCAACAATTCGTCGGCTGAGATTTCCAACTCTTCCGAGAAGTCATTGGAACTTTGATGGATGTTGTTTACAAGCTCGCTAACGGCAACTTCGTGTGGGCTGAAGATGTTTGAGTCCAAGATTGTGGGAGCTGACGAAGTGTTGACCTATCACAACACGCCTTCTCTGCAGAGTGATTAAGCGATCCGTGGAGCGATTGCTGTCAAGTGGGATCAATGTTTTTAAGATTAGTTAGTTTTTAAGATTTTTGTCAACTTCCAGAACGGCTTTGCATAATCTGGGGGAGAGCGGATCTTGTTGGAAAAATTGTTGTTTCTGAGGTCCACCATTCTGGCCTTAATAATTTTATTCATCCGATTGCAATGACTTTTAAAGTGGTGCAAACCAGTTCGCTGGTATTGCCGTCAGGTAGCGGTGCGCAATTGAATCGGTTCTGCTGGTGGGTCTATCAATGGGTACAGAGTCACTCACCTGATCTATTACCGGTACGTGTTGATCCCGGGCTTCGGAGATCGCTTGCTCGATGCTCTGCAGCTGCCGTTCGATGTCATCAACCGACTCAAGGTACACATCGAAATCGATGTTGTCGTCAACGTGTTGTCGGAACCTCTCCCAACTGGCGCGATGGTAGTTCCGTCTGGTGATACGATGCCGGTTGAGGCAAAATTTTTCTAAGTGTGCGTTTTATACCGTTCTCAGCTGCATGCGAGACGTACATGATTGGTTAAAGTCCCTCTCTAATACAAAGAAGAAGATGATGCAAGACGTTCCTTGCTTCGATTTGAAATCTGTGATAGGAAATTTGGTGAATTTTCTCTGCAAAATTACATTATAAGACATCACCTTATATATGCGTAGTTTTCAATAGTTTATTTTTGTTTGAGAATAATGTTTGACAATGGAATTGTAGCGCGGTAAAATTTCCGACTGATTGAGAAAGAAATCATGTAAATCTATCGTGGATTATTTGAGTTATTCGCGTACAAAACGTACGGTTTTTCGTGACGGTCGCAATATTTAAGATTTTCATTTGACACCCTACCCTTGCCGTAAGACGTAGTCTACGTCAAGAAAAAAAAACCTTCGGACAGGCCCCCTCCAGACTTATTGTCTAGTTCCACCAATGACAATCGATCGCACTTCCGGTGCAATGTCAGCCCGCTAATCCTATCATCGGTCTTCGATCTTCGTTCCCGGCCCTTTCCCGTTCCCGGGTCCGTTTGATGGCCCTCTTGCAAAGATTTAATCACAATAGCAGGCATGTCAACCGACAGCATAAGATCAGCGGTTTCATCGATCACAAGAACGATAGTATGTAGATTTAAGAACCCTTTTTTATCGGATCTTGAGCATCCTATATAGCTAGAATACAAGAGCCAGATCGTCAGTTCAAAATAAACCTTCAAAGCCATCACATATTCCCCGATTTAAACCTAAATAAAAAGTACTGCTAACACCGAGACCGGACCAAATTAGTTTTCGTTTTCCAACAGCGATTATACCTAGGGGTGTCTCACTGATATCGAGCGCAGCAAGTTTGAATCAGACTGCATCACTTCAAAGTGAATAATCTCGATTTCCGCGATTTGCAATTTTCGATCGATCGAGTAGCACGGTCAATTTCATTGTTTTGTTTATCTGCTCGCAACGAAACGTCAATTACGCGATTATGTTGCAGCGGCTAGCGGAATACCTGTGGACGAACAACAATTTTTCGATGGGACAAACCTCCGAAATAATGAATTCGAGTTTGTCAGCATCGATACCACTTTCGATGAGATGGACGAATTACAACCAAAAATATTAAATCAGCCAGCCAGAGGTGTCCAACTAGATACGGAGGAATTATCTTCTGATCCTAAGTGAGATGCTTCTCATAGTGACGACACTGGAGTTTCAAGCACGAACCTAACTGAAACCCGAAATTCTGCATTCGTATTTGTGAGTACAGGAATCGAGCTCGTCGATAACTACTTACAGCTAAATGAACCACCGCAATTAACCACAAATCAACGGAACATAGCGGAATTGATTTCCGAACTTGAGTTAGATTCGACTCATAGCGACTACTTTATATTCCCATGCAGGACGGAACTCGAAGCGGAAGAAGTATTTCCTGAAACAGTTTCCATTAACTTTCATGGCGATAACCGAGTGCAACTACCAGCTCGAAAGGTTTATTTAGCTTCCCGATTATTCCGTAACTTCAGTTGCACTTCAAAACTTAAAAGCATAACCAATACTTGCAAGCACACATTTGCGGTAATGGACGATGCTGGAAAAATCTACAACATCAAAATTGAAATATGCTTATATGGTTGGTTACTGTTGAGAAACGTCAATCCACGGTCAGGTTACTTCGGTATAGAGCACCATCAATTATACGAACCAATTTGAATGCCAATCAAACAAAATGAAACGATCCAAGTCATATAATTATAAACTAAACTTAACCTTGAATGCAAGAATAAGAGTTGAAGTTGCCACTGCGGGCTTGATCGGTAGTGGAGTTGGGGCTACCACGAAACTCTCGAAACCAATTATTAACGGTGCAATTTGACGGAGCATTTGCTCCATTATACATATCCAACTTTTCTTTCGGTTCCTTCGCCGTTTTTCAAAAATTAATGTTTTATGGGAAAACTACATTCGTTTTTATCCACATTCAACACGATGCCAAACACGTCAACAACAATCAGCTGTCAAAACAAAACTAAGGGAAGTATCGTACTGAAATCCGGCGTGTAAGGCTTAATATGAACGGACTACACTTAAACTTTTTTTTTGCAGTAGCATCGCATTCTGGAAGTCAAGAAGATTATTTTTCACCCTACTAAGTATGAACATATAATCACAAATATTTCAATTTCAATTAAATTTGCTGAGAAGTTTGCTCATCACCATGAGGCACCAAGAGTGGACAGTAATGTTTGCTAGAATGATACGAAAGATATGAAGAGAAAGAGTTGAATGTACCGTCAGTGTACGGTAGGTTGGAAATAGAAGAGAAGTATTGAAAATTGAGCGAAAGGGCACGGATAGAGTAGTACTCGAACCAAGGACGTTACCTTTTCCAAACATCCCACTGCGGGGTAGGTCGAGGCGCAGACGAATCCGCCACCTCAACAGGCAAAAGTGACGTGTTGATACGCGCTCATGTACCACTGATAGCTTTGTGATAGTTTCTAGCGGTAGTTTGTATGCACTCTGTGATAAACATAACAATTAGAGTATCTATAGGAATGTATTTCATAATAATTCCAAGACGGCTTTACTTAAAACACCTCTTCATAACATTTAAAGAGATAAATTCAAACTGTACACCACACTCGTACTGTCTAAATGCTTATGGTAATTCATCCTCCCATATGATATAATTCTTACTTTTTATTGATTTTTAAGGTTAATTCCTTTATCCACCGGTCACTCTCTACAGCTTACCTATGAAGAAAAAAGAAATGAAAACAAAGTAAAGATTAGTTCAGTATTAATTTCAATTAGGGTTATTAAATGCGGTCCGGTTGCATCGCTTAGAATTAATCGCCAAAAATATGTCCCCGAGCCGATTGTGATAAAGCTTCCAGGGAATGAAAAACAATCTATCAGCTTGGTGAACTTATCTCTATTTCACTCTGCTTACTTAAATAAGATGAGTTCAATATTTGCTGCTACGTGGAAACAGCAGTTTGTGCTTCGTTATAGTCCAGTATCTTCCAATTGGCTGCAACTTCGGTTTGTTTGGATGATTGACAACCCTCGGTACGATGTTGCCTCCATTCGTCCTGTACCACTTCAAAATGTCGTTGAAATGGAGACAAGAGGCTAGAGCAGGCCCAAAAACTGTAGGAACTTAATGTTATTTGAAGGACCACACCTTCCTGAATTTCTCTGAGAGCTTTGACACTCGCTGTTTCCTGAGAGACTCCAAAACATTTAACTTAAAGGGTGTCCTATATCAAATAGCATCACGGAAAAAACGCTGTTGAAAATTACCTAGCTGACCGATCCTTTTAAAACTTTCAGATAATAAAATATGCCCCAATTGTAAGAATTGTTGATTCGAAACTTAGCATCCAGAGTGCACTTCTACAATTTATCGATTGAGCGTTTTGCATGTCAGTACCACTTTTGCATTGGGGACTGTTCATAAACCACGTAGACCGAAATTTGACACTTTAAACCCCCCCTCCCCTCCTCCATCGTTGACTTTCGTAGACTTGGTGATACCCATTATTGAGATATCCAGGTGATACCCATTATTGAGAACAATCCCAGTCTTTCTGTGCGCGCAATGTGGCGGGGAAGACAAAATCATACGTACAAAAAGTGATGCAGCCGTTGCCAAGTATTTCCGAACAAAGAAGGTGTCCAAATTCTCGAAAAAGTATTTGATTTGGCAGGCCATATGTAGTTGTGGTCGAAAATCTAATAGTTTCGTCTCTACCGACACTATCGATAAGGATGTGTACGAGAAAGAATGTCTGCAAAGGCGGTTGCTACCGTTTATCAGAAGCCACGACTCTCCAGTCTGTTTTGTCACTGTACGAAATCCGTCCTGAAATGGTATAAAGTACAAGAGGTCAAATACGTGCCAAAAACAGCCAATCCACCAAACTGTTCAGAACTTTGCCCAATAGAGAAGTACTGGGCTCTAGTTAAGCGGAAACTCTTCGAAATTAAGAAGAAAGCAACCGAATGGCACCGATGATTTCAAGAGAAGATGGAGAATCGTTTCCAAGGATACCTAATGGCGGGTGCACCACAGAAAGTTCAAGAATTTAACAGAAAGAAGGATTAACATCTTAATAAACTATTTCTTATGTAGATATATAAAAATGGATTTCTGTGTCTGTCTGTCTGTCTGTCTGTCTGTCTGTCTGTCTGTCTGTCTGTCTGTCTGTCTGTCTGTCTGTCTGTCTGTCTGTCTGTCTGTCTGTCTGTCTGTCTGTCTGTCTGTCTGTCTGTCTGTCTGTCTTCTGTCTGTCTGTCTGTCTGTCTGTCTGTCTGTCTGTCATCTGTCTGTCTGTCTGTCTGTCTGTCTGTCTGTCTGTCTGTCTGTCTGTCTGTCTGTCTGTCTGTCTGTCTGTCTGTCTGTCTGTCTGTCTGTCTGTCTGTCTGTCTGTCTGTCCGTCTGTCTGTCTGTCTGTCTGTCTGTCTGTCTGTCTGTCTGTCTGTCTGTCTGTCTGTCTGTCTGTCTGTCTGTCTGTCTGTCTGTCTGTCTGTCTGTCTGTCTGTCTGTCTGTCTGTCTGTCTGTCCTGTCTGTCTGTCTGTCTGTCTGTCTGTCTGTCTGTCTGTCTGTCTGTCTGTCTGTCTGTCTGTCTGTCTGTCTGTCTGTCTGTCTGTCTGTCTGTCTGTCTGTCTGTCTGTCTGTCTGTCTGTCTGTCTGTCTGTCTGTCTGTCTGTCTGTCTGTCTGTCTGTCTGTCTGTCTGTCTGTCTGTCTGTCTGTCTGTCTGTCTGTCTGTCTGTCTGTCTGTCTGTCTGTCTGTCTGTCTGACCCTCATAGACTCGAAAACTACTGAACCGATCGGCGTGAAATTTTTTATGCAGGGGTTTTTGAGGCCAAGGAAGGTTCTTATGATAGTTTGAGACCCCTCCGTTTACTGCAAAGTGGGGTTCCATACAAATAAAAAACAATCATTTCTACATAACTCAAGAACTAATAAAGCAAATGGAACCAAATTTTACATGTGGAGGTTTCTGAAAAAGATAAATGTTTCTAAGGTGGTTCGGACTCCTTCGCTTTCTGGAAGGGAGTAGGAGGGGCTTCAATACAAATGAAACACAAATTTCTGCATTACTCGGGAACTAATTAAGCAAATGGAACCAAATTTGGAATGGACGAGTTTTTGGCCTTAAATGTTTTAATGGTGGTTCAGAGCCCCTCCTCCCTCTACAAAGGGGGGCTCTCATACAAATGAACCACAAATTTCAACCAAACATGAGAACTATGCGTACTGCTTTGCTATTTTGTATTCAGTGGCTTTTGGGTCCGGGAAAGCATCTCATGATAGTTCGAGACCCCTTCCACCTCTAGCAAGGGGGAATCCCATGGAAATGAAAAACAAATTCCTGCATAACTCGAGAACTAGTCAAGCAAATGGAACCAAAATTGGTTTGGGCGAGTTTTTGAAGGCAAGAAATGTTTTTATGGTGGTTTGAAGCCCCTCCTCCCCTGGAAAAAGGGGCCCCATAAAAATGAAAAACGAATTTAAGCCAAACATCAGAATTATCCTTACTGCTATGCTTATTTGTATGTAGGAGCATTTAGGTCCGGGAGAGGATCTTATGATAGTTCAAGACCCCTCCCACCTCTAGAAGAGGGGCCCCCGTGCAAACGAGTTTTTTAAGGCAAGAAATGTTTATGTGGTAATTTAAGACCTCTCCTCACTCTGAAAAGGGATACATACATACGAAACACAAATTTAAACGAAAAATGAGAACTATCCCTACCGCTATGCAAATTTGTATGCAGGGGTTTTTGGGTCCGGGAAAGAATCTTATGATAGTTCGACACCCCTCCCGACTTTAGAAAGGGGGGCTCCCATGCAAATGAAAAAACTGTTCTCTGCATAACTCAAGAACTAATCAAACAAATGGAACCAAATATGGCATGTGGAGGTTTTTGTAGGCAAGAAATGTATCTACGGTGGTTTGAGACCCCCTCATCTTTGGAAGCTTTGGGCTCCCATACAAATAAAACACGAATTTGAGCCAAACATGAGAATTATCCCAACAGGTATGACAATTTTTATGCAGGGATTTTTGGAGTCGGGGAAGGTTCTTATGATGGTTCAAGCCTCCCGCATCTGGAAGGGGGGCTCCCACACCAATGAAACAAAAATTTCTGCTTAACTCGAGAACTAATCAAGCAAATGGAACCAAATTTGGGATGTGGGGGTTTTCGGAACCAAGAAACGTTTCTATGGAGGTTTGAGACTCCTACCCTCTCTGGAAGGGGTGGGCTCTCATGAAAATCAGACACAAATGTCAACCAAACATGAGAATCATACCTACTGTCATGAAAACTTATATGTACGGGTTGTTGAGGCCGGAGAAGGTTCTTATGATGGTTCGAAGCACCTTCCCCGCCTGGAAGGGGAGGACTTCCATACAAATGAAACACAAATTTCTGCAAAGCTCGAGTTCTTGGAATTGGAGTTCTTCAAATGGAACCAACTTTGGCATGTGGGGGTTTTTGGGCAGGATTTTTTTTCTTAGGTGGTTCGAGACGCCATCCTTCTAAAGAGGGGGAAGAAGGGCTCTCAAACCAACGAAACAGACATTTGAACCAAAGATGAGAGTTATCCACCATCCCCCCTTTCTTGACTACGTGGTTTATGAACAGCCCCTTAGTATAGCTACATCCGAGTACTGATTCAAAACAACAACATCAAGATCATCGAAAAATCCACATCCTACGTCATAGACCGGATCGACACTGAAGCAAATCCCACACATCGATCGCTTGCTGAGCCCTCCCCGTACGTGCAAATCCACTACCTCCCCCCCCCCCCCCCTCCTTCTGAAATCAACGGACGAAGCTATAAAAATCATCTTGATGCGCACACGTTTCTTAAAAATAGATTTCTCCGTGTTTTTACATTGGGCATGCCTTTTGCCGAACCAGCGAAACCTTCGCCGAGTTTTCCCGGCTAAAAATAGACGCCTCTTCCCACTAACTAGCCGGACCTCACGCGGGTGTGTGACTATCGAAATTCAGCGGCGCTGGTTCAACATTTTCAAGAATGTCGTTTTCTAGAATCAATTTTTGGCGATTGTCTGTCTGCGTCTCAAGTGTTGCTCCAAGATGGAACGTCTCAAGAGCGGTCAGCTTGCGTGGCCATGGCCGACAGTGGGAGCTATCTTCTATGCGGGGAAACTGGGTTCCGAATTGTGGATCGTTGACCGATTAATCGCATGATTTTTTCTCAAGATTTCAGAGGAAATTGAATGGAGTTAATTGGAAGGAATTCAAATTCAACATTATAAAGCATCGTTTTTAAACATAAACCGGAAATTGTTCTTCCATCAAAAGTTCACCGCACAGTCAAAAACTTGAGCGTTAAGATCCTGTTCGAAAATGAATTTCATCGTCATCGAAGGATGAAATGCTTCCAAAGTACACCCATAGTTTTAGACGTGCTTCCGAAGGCTTTATTTCACCCTTCACTGGTGGCGGGAAGCATTCATCAGAGTTTTCAAATCCGCTTAAATTTCACCACGGTATGGAAACCGGAAATGAATTTTGCAAAACAACCTCATACTTAGACGAAGTTCGGTGCTCGCGAACAAATAGACGAAAGCATGGGAGCACGGAGTGAATGAGGAATGGATTTGTTTTTCCCCTTGTTTGCACTGCGTGATGTAATATCTCGCTGGAATAAGAAATAGAGACAGATTTCGGCGTTTTCCTTTGAATTGATATGGGAATTAGTATCGCATGTAAATCAAACACCCATCAGCTTATCTCCTTACAAATCGATGCAACGCGCGACTGCTCGGGGAAGGGATGTCTGCTCCCACGAGAGCGCGTCAAGAAGAGGCGAACATTCAATCATGTTGTTGCAATCGAGAAAGATGATGGAAAAACAAAGTCATAAATATCTATCGCTGTAAATAATAATAAACCTATCGAGTTTCTGCAAGCAGTGCCCGTTGTAGGAGGAAAAGAGTGGGGGGGTGGGGGGGGGTTTCTGGAACGGAATTGCAGCTATGTTTTTGATGGAATTTTTTAACCTTACTTATTGGCGATCAAATGTGAAGTTAGATTGCGTAAATTTGAATAATTCTTGGTAAGTGATATTTATTTTAGAAATTCTTCCATTTTTATTACTACACAGAAAAATGTATGAATTTTAACAGGCGCGTAAAATTTTCCCTCGCTTAATTCCAAGCCAAAGGAGGCGTAAACAACGTCATTGTTTGCAATATTTCATGCGACATACAACATTGTTTACAATATTTCATAAAACAGTCTGAATTCAGGCGTTATTTGGCTTAAATTTACATGAAATATCCCCTTATGTTCTGCCAAATCTAGTATTTCGTGCATTAGAAAACGCAGAAAATTTAATGTCTCTATCTGTGCAAAGATTGTGATTAAAATGCATTTATTTTGACGGAGCACCTTTAGTAGTTAGAATTTCATTTCGTTCACTAAGACACCAACAAATTAAAAACTCCATAACGTTATTTTCATTGCCCAGTGAACAAGTGAACGGTGTAGTTCGTTCGGTCCACTTTCCGTTGCTTTGGAAGCTTTTTACGAGTTGTTTACAGTCTTCAGTATTATTTTTTCTCGATCGCCAGTGAAATCGTCGCGAGCGAAATCAGTCCTGGTTTACTGAAGAAGAAAAAGTTGTGTGATTAGTATTGCAACAACGTCATTAAATGCAATGAGCAATATTGCCACGATCGAAAAGCCAAATTGTTCCGCATCTATACGGCACGCATACCAGCAGCCCATCGTGTGTAGCGTGCATTCTTCCATCCACCAACTACCACCGACCAGCAACATCATCATCACTGTTGCTGCCAGCACTGCTAAGGGTGTAAAGGCAACTCAATAAATCTGCCGTGTCAGATGGTGTTGCAAGGACTGGAGGTAATCCTATTACCCCTCCACCACCCCCCCGTACTACGCAAGCGTAAGCTACCAATCACTCCACTACAAACGTCAACCGCTTTGCTCAGACAAACGGTAGTTATTATCAAAAATTCAATAGCCCAATGGGGACCAATTAGTCCAGTACTCAACAATAAGAGTTCGGCACTATTGGCTGGGACTGAACCCGTTTTACAAGGTCAGCCCACCTCAACGTTCCCTCTTTCCACTCCTTTGAGAGGGAATTCAAATGCTCCTCGAGCTAATACCCGTCCAAATGTTAACGACGTTAGATAAAATATACCTTTCGCTTTTCCGGTGTCAATAATGCCCGAACCTTGCCCGTCCCCCTCGCAGTTAGCCGCCCGACAGGTTATGCCACGCGATCTTCCTCTGTTTAATGGTAATCCCGCAGATTGGCCGATTTTTAATAGTGCTTTCGCAAATACGACCGTCGCGTGTGGATATTCTGGTGTAGAAAATCTCTGCAGATAACAACGCTGTTTGAAGGGTGCTGCTTATGATACAGTTCGAAGCCGACTTCTTCTACCGGAATCTGTGCCACAAGTGATCAACACTCTACAGCTTCTTTATGGACGACCGGAATTACTTATCAACGTGCTGTTGGTCAAAGTGCGATCAACTCCAGCGCCAAAAGGGGGAGCGACTCGAAACGCTTATCGATTTCGGTATGGAAGTGCGGAGCTTATGTGATCATCTAGAAGCAGCGGGCCAGCCAAGGGGTTTCCAACAAGCTTTGAAGTGACAAGTAATCAGAGATTACTTTTATTTCCGCAAAGTAATCATATAATCGTAGGTAATCACTATAATCAGAATTAATCATATTTGGCAGGCTCAATTGCGTTAACTTTGCGGAGCCGTAAATTCATTCAATATTTTCATAAAGCAAAGTTCATTCTACTTTCGTAAACTAAATGTTGATTGCAAAAAAAATCGTCCTCTTGTGACTAATTCCAAGAACTGACCATTTTTACGGGCATTCCGGATAGAATATATAATATTAGATATAGATAGAATATTATAGAATCATACATGTTCGGAACAAAACAATTACAAGAACATTTTTAACTATGGTTCATGAACCTTAATTGTAATGGTAATAATAGTCAGTAAAGCCAATATATCGTTATGTATTATCGGTCAACCTTATGTGGAATATGCCGAATAGGTTATCGATGTTTTGAACCCTACCAATCCACATAAGTTTGACCGATAATACAAAACCATATATAAACCTTTCAGAGTACTATAACCTTTACCATTAAGGTTCCTTAACCATAGTTGAAAAGGTTCTATTAAAGATTTCGTTCTTCTTACGGAAATATCAAGAAATTTGTATGGTAATGGTTCTTAACAAACCATTATGTTTATCATACAGATCCAAAAAATCAGAATGTAGGGTATGTGTCCCATTGACTCAGCCTATTATGCAACCATCGATCACATTTTTTATTATAACTCATATAGTTTTTAAGCTGTAAGCGAGATTCAACTAGTTATACACTTGCAAAGATAAGTTTGATAAGACATTTGGTGGTATGTATCATGAAAAGTTACACAACTCTTTTTATAAAGTCAGAAAAATTCGAGGGATGTGGATTTAATGTCGGTCTATAGGCACCATATTGGGTCTTTTTGTGGATTCAAGTTCGTCCCATTCGATGGATTTACTACTAAAGGCAGTCTTTGTTCGGTTTTTTTTTCCTAATTTTTTGAAGTAAGGCATTGTTAGCTGTATTCAATTTACTGAATACAACAATTTACAAAACAAACTAAAGTAAAACTGCCTTGAAACACTTAAGTGATGTTAATATATGATTTATCAGCCATTCAATAATGAAAACATTATAATTCACTATACAATGATTTTGCCTCTTCGATTTGTGTTTAGATGAACCACTTGAATATAAACAACCGCAAATTCATGCATTTCCAATTGAAATTTTACCAATAACAACCTTTTTACTACGGTATTGATACAACAGGCCATAATTGGGAACATCCAAAAAAATATGTCCTTAACATTGGGTCTACGATTTTCTTGTAAAATCATTGTTATTTTACCTATGTGAACAGTTAGTTTGTAGCGTTTAACTTTTTTCTGCACATCCAGACTGCATTACTTGCTTTATCGATTCAATTAAGCCAAATTTAGATCACTTGAAGATCGTATAGATCATCGGTTCAGCTTAACCAGTGAAATCAAGATGCCCCAAAAGTTCAAGAAATCGAAAATTTCGCGGAAGTGAACAACTTTAAGTTGATTAATATTGTCTCAATTGCTTCGAATTACATCGGTCATCCTAATAGCAACATGATTTTGTTGATTATCGCTAAATTAATGACACATTTGGTACATAGGCCGAATGAAGGAGCTAGGCTAACATTACATCCCGTTACCCTATAAGGTTGAAACTTTATTACTCCAACGTTCATGTAAGTTTAATGTTTGTAGTTAAAGTTAAGGTGGAGTTCGCAGTCAGTTTTGGTAAAAGTCATGCGCATTAGATTCAAAAGCGTGGATTTTCAGGCAACATAACATTGACTACCTATAAGTTCCATGCGAAAATCAAATGATAACTCATGACAGCAAACGTAACCAGAAGAACGAACGTTAAATTTTAAAAATGCTTTGAGATTCATCTATGTAAACAAGTTCATTTTCAAAACGAATTTCGAAATGTCAGAAATGAAATTCAATCAACCACAATGAATATCAATTACCCGTCGGGATCGGAAAAATGCAAGGGCAGCCCAGTCCAGGGTATTCTTGCACAACATTGCTAGCATCCATTGCTCTGGGACGATGATGACGGCCCTGGTTGTTCCATGTTTGGATTAGGATTCAAAATCACTTAATAATGAAAAATCATCACAAGAGATGATATTCAGATTTCATCACATGAAATTCATGCTTACCGATTGATAATCAAAACAACAGTGACAGCAGATTTTTGACCCGCACATAGAGCCAACTTCATTCATTGCAGCAAACAAAATTCAGTTGGCATAGAAGTGACAGCGTCAACCATGAAAACCAGGAAAGTAAAAATGATAAATCATTTTCACTTCTCATGAATATTTCATGAAAATTCAAGGCACTGTTCGCAATCATCTATTTTGAAAATTCAAACACCAAAGCTGAGAATTGTTTCCACAACATATGTAAAAATTGGAGGTGTATCTGTTTTCAATCAAAAAGAATTTTAAATTTAGTGTCGCGGGGGGGGTCTCTGGTTAACAAAGGAACGCTTTTCCCCAAAACATCAATATTTTAGCTCAAACACTTTATTGTAAAATTCAAGTCCGCAGAAAAAATTGCGTAAAAATGGATTCCTTCAAGAACCAGCAGCATCTGCAATGAACAACTGCAAAATTTTAAGAAGATCGGACAAGTTGTATTTCTTAACTCGCGATCACGGCAAAGACATTTTTAGAAAACACCATTTCGAGATAATCCAGATTTAAGTTTCAAGTTCAGTTTATGCGGCCGTGAAGAGGTGTGCTTCACAACGCTGTAATATTTGATTTATTGCTCGGATCTCAAGGAATATTTTAACAAAAAAAAAGTTCTCTAGAAGTTTTACTTTCAAATGAAGTAATAAAAACCTGAATTAAGCTACCAATGCACAGTGATACGAATGCGCATAAACGTGAAGTTTTTTCTTTAACTCTTTTGGTTTTAGTGTAATCGTAATTGTCAAAAGAAATTTTGCATAGAAAAATACGCATAGACTGATGACAAGTTTAAGTTCAAAGCTCCTCCACAGATGACGCTTTAAAATCTAATTTCTTTTTTTTTTTTGTTTTACGGTTAAGCGATAAGATGACTTCAAAAAAGGTATAGATAACTTTAATACAAACAATATTGGAGAAGATTTCAAATCTCTAAGTGTCATAGTTATTGAGATGAACAACTTTAGTTATTTCAAAATTCAGTTTTGTTGAAATATTTTAAAAATATTGCTTTTCAATGTATGATTAAAATCCACTGATAAGTCGCTGAAGAACTCGCAAAACTCCAAATCGATATGATTAATCCAAGGGCTCCAGAAGATTGGTATAAATCCTTTGAAACTCCAATGCAAGCACGATGTAGCACGCGCTCAGTGGTAGAGATGGCGTGGTCTGGCCCGATGAATACTTCAATTGTTTTTCCGTCGAACAATGGATGCGGCTCCGTATTGTGCTCCACACAATGAGCAGACCGAAGAAATGGCGCTGGATGGCCAACGTGACGAGCCCCAATCAGGGATGGTGGCAGTCACACAGTCCCGAACGTTCGAGAACCGTCAGCGGTACATACAAATAAAAAGAAACGCAGATATAAAGCGCACCTGGGAGATACGCGGGAGGAATTGGCTTTGTATCAAATACAATGAACTGGAACTCTCGAACAATCTGCGACAAGCCGGCGCTCCACAATGGCCGAATTAGAATGGCGCTTCCTTGTGGGGTCCCCTATTGTCGATTGTGACCGGATGATGGCGATCCCGTAGAGTCCGTAGGCCGTTAATCCTAGTCACGGCACCAATTTTATGTTCACGAAACTTATTCCTACGTTGTTTTTTTTTTCAAAAGTTTTCGCCAGGCAGCACCCCAGTGTGCACCGCGAGAAATCGAGAGAAATGTTTCTCGGACATCCGTACTTCAGGCGCGGATTGTTCACTCGATAAAGGCACACACGAACAAAGAACTTTATAAAATGAGTATTTTACGGTACGACCGATTGAAATACTGCCACTGTTAAGCACTTTATTTCAGTAAGGACATTTGCTTTATTTGTTTTTGGTTGATGTATTCACTTCGAGCTACATAAGCATGCTGACGATAATTAATGATAGTGATCTAAGCTAAGCTGATGGGTGGTGATGACGAGACGAAGATGAAAACTCAAACGCCAACAGCCGAGGCTGAAGGGTTGCCAGTTGCGCTACATATTTTCGCTCAAACGGGCGAAAATGCGATGCTGCAAGGGTACGCTACCAAATTTTACATTGTGCATCAACAGACACTTTGTTCTACAAGAACATGTTTTACATCATAACACATAACTTTGTAGAAAATGTCAAAACGTTATCTATTTTATAAAACGAGTTATTGATATATTATGTAAAAAAATAGTCATAGTTCGAAGACTGACAGAATTGTTTCTTAAATTCACTTAAACATTTGTCTCCTTTAGTATCTTCCTTGATTATTTTGTATTTCAAAAAGCGTGTACGGTGATTGGTGACAGAGCTTGGATGTAAACATGTACATCATGGTTGGCTATCTATCGATAAAATCTAGTGCATTGTTTGCAATTGACACCGATGCTGTTCAAGACACTACCTGGATTTTTATGACCGTAGTCATTTCAACCCGGAATTGAATCACCCACCATCTTGATCTTCAATGGCCGTCGGAATGTCCTCCGGAGAAACCTGTAATTTGGATTATTTAGTCTTTGCACCAAAATCATGGTTTCGACGGCTCCATATTTGTAATTTTTCCTGATCAAGATTTTGTTAGGTAGGAAATAAACCATGTACCACAATGGTCATCTCCGGCCCTCGAAGAAACCCGTAATGGGAACTGGACCTTCACCACCCTGTTTGAAGTACCGGGTATCCAGGAGAAGGCCAAAAATGTTCACTCTTCATGATTTAATGACAGTTGTCACAGCTTGTTCAAACTTGAAGACATTTGGTTGATATCATTGAATTGTACCAGCATTATGAACTTTGAAGAAATAGAATAACGCATTTATAGACTACCTTTTGTCAATATTCCCTACGCTTACCAAACATATCATTTAACTAAATGTAAATGTTTGCATGTTAAACAACTGTTCTGTAAAGGGTGTCAGAGCGGAAGAAATTTCAATAACAGTTTGAAACCGTACATGTGTTATTTATAACAGTCTAGGCAAGGGCCCGGTGTTGAAAAACAACAACCATAAAAGCTCCTGTTTTAAGATAATCAAAAAGCTTTAGAGGACGGGCTTACCCCCACTTCCCTCAGTTTTCCAGCAGCATTTGATACAACATATCACAACTAAATAGAATTCTAGACAAAATCGTCAAAATGTCGAAAGTAACAATTGTAAACAATGACTTAAAACGTAAATTTCCTGGAAATGACAGGATGCTAACATCTATATGCACTACTGACGGGAAGGTACTAACTCCTTGTACCTGTTTCTGGTGCTATTTTGTTTGTGGGAGCAAGCAGATCCCAGAAAAATACACTAGAAGTCATTGTTTACAAATGTTACTTTCGTCCGTTTGACTATTTTGGCTAGAATTGAACTCCCAAGAGCCAAGGTTAACAGCTGCATCACAAATTTTGTTTCTTTTTTCTATTTTCTATTCTATTTCTGCGATATACTACACAGAGCAAACTATTCGTACGAGCATCATAAGTTTTGCGTCTAGAATTTCGACAAAATACAAATATATGATAGCCATGTGATTACCATATGATTTTGCGTCATCTAATGAGAACACTAATTTTCATAATATCATTTGGAATGACACATAGTATTTAGCATTTCAATACCAGCCCCTTCTCCTCTTGTAACGTTTTTTGTCACGACTCAATATGAAGCCTCCCTCCCAGTCCTCAAATGCTAGGCATTTATGCTTTTCCCTAAAATTGTGAGCGGCTGATTTTACAAATCGACAAATTGTTTTGTAAACAAAGAAACTCGTAGAATATCCAAAATTCTCGTGCGCGTTCCCCAATATTCTCAAAGGACTGCGAGTAAGATACTCAGAATTATGGAAACCACGGACCAGGGTGGTTAGTGATCTAGTCCCGAATTAAATGATCCTTGAGTGTGGGAAAAACATGAATATTGAGCCCTCTAACAAATGGTAACAGGGTGAAAATAAATTATTTCCATAATATGGGTTTCTCCCTGGCAGCCGGAATGCCACTGAGGCCAAGGTGGTCAGTGATCAATTCCAGTGATGACAGGGCAATAAACACGAAAAATCACGAAGGTTGTGCCGTCTTACTAATCGTATTGGAATAAACATTGATTTCTCGAAAAAAAAAACTGGGTGAAGGTGGGCACTAAGAACCATGTTGATCAATAAATTATTACCGAGCTCAAATTATCTTGACCATGAAGAATCACGAAGAAGAGATTTCAGTGATAACATAGTAATTTGTTTTGATAAAAACATTAAGGTTTTGATAAAAACATTTGTTTGAGGATTTCTTCCGTGGAAAGCCACCGATGAACCGTGGTCAATGGTTTATTTTCGACCTGAAACAAACTTGGTCATGAAAAGTCATGAATATTGAGTCGTGGAAACCACGATTTTGGTGCAAAAATTCAGTTGTAACCATCACTGGTTTATTTCCGACCTAACATAATCTTGAGCACAACAATAAAAATAACCCTTTTTTGAGTAGCAATGTCAAATTTAAGGGAAGTAATCAAGAATCACGCATGTAATCATAGGTAATCATCAAGTAATCATGAGTTAATCATGAGTAATCATAAGTAATCATCAGTAATCGCAATAATCTTTGTAATCACTGAGTAATCATAGTAACTTTGGGTAGAGTGACAAGTAATCAATGCTGTTGGAAAC
>JASCZW010006844.1:0-81023 GCA_034211315.2 Aedes japonicus | reverse complement strand
ATGAAAGCCACTAGAAATCAATTTCGGTTTATTATGGCAGTACGAGGTGTCAATAGGTTTAAATTTGAGTCAGGTTTATGAGAACCTACACTGCTTCTTTAAAACGATCTTAAAACTTTGACTTCTAAAGTTCCGTTTCCTCCTATCAAAAGTTTTATTACGACTTTTTGAACTCGTAAAATGCTGGATTAATATGAGTATGATTTACAGGAGACGGTTATTCGTATCAACTTTTTGGTTTAGAGAACACGATCTTCAGCCGCCTCCTCGCTTCTCTATTGTCAAAACGCTATTTTCAAAAATGCGCATGGCTGCGCCATCAGCGAGTCCATCGTTACCAGCTGGTAGTCTTGCTGGCGATCATATGAGTCTTGGAGAGCGTAGGTAGTGCACTTGCAGCCATGAGAGACGGACGCACCCTCCTACAAAGTTGTCAACTTTACCATTTGAAGCACATTTCGATTTTTCTTTCATTGAGCTTAAATGGAAATTTCATTTGTCCGAACAGACAATTCAAATAATTGCTTGCTTCTTATGTGATACCAATACTTTCATCTTATGTGATAATTTTTTAATGTGATATCCATACTTTCATCTGCCTCCTCGAAATTTTGCATGCTCTAATTCGTCATCTTACAGTGGAGCATTTAGAATATCGAATCTGGTCAAAATAATTTTGATGGTTTTTGCATTTCATGTATCGAAGTTTAAGTATAAAACGTGGTTTTAACTAATATTTTTTATGGGATAATCCACCCTTATGTGAAATGATACCCTGCTTATGATTTAATTCGAATTTAATTATAGTTAATGGGAGTTCCGAGAGAAAGACGTCAATCAGTAAACCTCGTAAGACAATTGTTTCCTGAGGATATAAAAAGGTAAATGAAGCTTTGTTAATTTATAAAAAAGTATTCGTTAGATTCCATTGGAGCTTTTCATTAGTGAGCTGATAATTTAATCTGAGCATTCGGAAGAATCTGAAGGATTGTTGGAGCAGCATCATCATCGTCTTGATTATTTATTTATTTATTTATTTAATATTGTACATCAACAGGCCATTTGCCCATAACGTTATGCTGTAAAACTCAAATGTATAAATAACATTAAACATATGTGTCGCATTAATCGTCATTTATTAACAGCTTTTCTAAACACATTCAAAAATCTAGTCAGAAGTGTATTACTTGAAATTTTAAAAATCCAAATTCCGTTGCCGCCCGATCACTTGACTCCTTTGTGGGTAAGTAGCAAAGGGTGTATTCGATAAAAATGGCACACACATATATACTCATCAAAATTAAACTGATTATCGGATTTTCTTGAAATTTTCAGGGAATGAAGAACTACCAATGAGTTTTGATTTACAACATTTGTTTATTCAATTTCGTCTCCCATCCCGAATGCCCGCACCTTCCTTTCACTCCACCCATCAAATTTTGTACTGACCGATTTTCCCAGTGTTTTTGTTGTTTTTACCCAAATTTTCTTCAATTCTAGCTCTGTTTTTATAGTTTTGGGATGTTTGCGAAGTTCCGTTTTCATAATTGCCCAGAATTTTTCAATTGGACGAAGTTCCGGTGAATTTGGTGGGTTCATATCCTTTGGCACAAAATTGACTCCGTTGGCTCGGTACCACTCCAATACGTTTCGAGCGTAGTGGCAGGATGCTAGATCAGGCCAAAACAGAGTTGATCCTTTGTGCTTCTTAATGAATAGCAGAGACGCTGCTTAAGGCACTCTTCCGTGTAAATCGCACCGTTTATTGTTCCGGAAGTGATGAAGGGAGCACTTATTTCACCACATCCGCAAATCGCCTGCCAGATTAGAAACTTCTTTGCAAATTTCGATGGTTTCTTCTTTCGAACATCCTCCGGAACATCGAACTTCGACTTGGCAACGAAATATTCTTGCCCAGGAAGTTGACGGAAGTCGGCCTTGACGTATGTTTCGTCATCCATCACGATGCAACCGGATTTGGTGAGCAGCTTCGTGTAAAGTTTCCAGAGCGCGGGTTTTCGCAGTGATGTTTTGTTTTCATTCCGGTTTGGGGCTTTTTGCACTTTGTTAACATGTAACCCAGCACGCTTCATGGTTTTCTGCACAAAACCGACTGACACCTTAGACTTTTTAGCGACATCTCGAATTGACATGTTTGGACGGTTCTTGAATTGTTGTACGACTTTCCTGGCCATTTTACTGTCCATTGGACCACTTTTTACGACCACTCCCTTCCTTCCTTTGGACACTCAGACGCTCCATGAAGGTTCTTATTACACGAGACACAGTTGTATTTGCAATTCCAAGCCTTTTAGCAATCCACCGGTGGGACGCCCCTGGGTTTTGATTGTGAGTGCACAAAATTTACTCACGGACAATTTCTTGTTTCGACGACATGACTGGAACTACTGAATGTATAACTATGAAACTTGGCAGATGTAAATAATACACTATGGATAAGATCTACTCAAATTTCTAGGTTTTTACTCATACGATTCAAAATTAGAAGAGTCTTCTAACATTTTGCGTGTATTTAGGTATCCAGCCTAATTAGTCGACATTGATTCTCGTAGCTTGGAAGACTGAAGTGAATCATTCCATGGCAACCGCTGAGTACGAATCGAATAAATCACCTTTGAACTGATTCATTTCTCTCGATTCCGTTTTGGGTAGTGAGGACTCCAATCTGTCGAACAGTACTCCAAATTCAAACAAACCAGCGCACAATAGAGCGCCTTTCGCTGGCACCAATCACCGAAGGAGTCCAACTGTTGTTGCAGAACATGCGCGTCAGCGTCTGAGCAAATATTGAGGTAAAGCTTGAAATCGTCCACAAGAAAAAGTTTCGGTGCAGTCAGAGCTGCGCTCATGTCGTTGAAGTAAAGAAGAAAGATGAGTGGTCCAAGTCCCAGATGGTTGCCTTGTGAAATTCCTGGATTGATCGGGAATGATTCCGAGGTGGATTCACTAATGGCTACTTGCAATTGACGACCAATCGTGTTCCATGCAGTACAAACCTTTCAAGCTTTGCCACAGCAATTTGGTGACTAATAAAATACGTCCGTTTGTGCTCGATCAAGCGTACTGTCCGTCACGTAAGAAGTGAGACACAATAGGTCTGACGTAGTTGAACGACTGTCGTAGATAAACGAACGTCCCCACATCTTGTCACAGCATTTGCATTTCTTCAGGAGAAAAAGACTGATTCTTTTTCTTAGGTTTTGGTCATGAGCTGGTAATGAAAGGATCTAAGTTCAATGGCAGCCTATTAAGATCATCACGATTACAAGCTATGCTGCAAAATTTCCTTGAAAAGTTCCGACCTATAGAGCCTTAAACTTTTATTGCTTGCTTCTGCGGCTTCTTCCGAAATAGCTACGCGTGCATTCTCTATCAAAATGGCACCATGAATTAAAACATTAAGCAGAGTAGGAGTCATAGAAAGCCAAGAATAAAGCCCAATGTACAGTTGAGCAGTTTTAAAGGCGTTCGCTACAAACCTCGAAGCTATTGCTTTCTTAGCATTTCAAGCCTATTGCTTGCTCTCAATTAAGTGTTCTTAATGCACTTTCACAGTTATTGTTTGAGAGCTTTCGATGCCAGGTACCACTTTTGCATTGGTATGGTTGTAGTAAGGAATAGGTCCTAGACCACACCGGAAATCGAACCCAGCTACCAATTCGGAATCTTTTGATCTCGAGGGTAGGGCATATCCTTCCACTCTTGTGTTGTATTCTTAATGCGACTTAGGAATGGTTGTTATGCCAAGGTTTGTTCCCCGCGCATCGGGAGGTCTGCTTCACTCAGTGGGTAATGTCGCTTTGGGGGATAGGGACATCCTCCAGCTGAGCATGACGTTGTACCTCTAACAGCCACGAGCGTCCCACCTGTCCATGCTCAAGAGCCGTTAGACAATTCGCAGAGTCGGAAAATACAACAGTCCGAGTTTCAGTTGACAATTTGCATGACAGCAAGAGCGGATAGCCTTCAGGTGAACATTTTGTGGCAATTTCCGCGTAGGCAGCTTTCGCCATCTCAGGAGTTGTCTTTCTTCACATAACTGCCGATGCGCAGATTCACTTTGGGGTGCGTAGAGTCCCATGCCCGTCGCCACTGCCTAGGAAACTGATACAACGTGAGTATCACTAATCCCATTACGTCCTGCCACCACTCTTTTGCTCTACAGACGGTAGGTCTGTACTCAAGAGTGAGGTTCCCTTGTAGTAAACTCATGGCTTTAGTAACCATGTCTTCGGTTCCTACATTTGCCAGAGGAACTATACCACATTCCATCAATGAGGAAGCTATTGATTAGGTCCGAACCGCTACAAACCCTATAGGCCTCCTTGTATTGAGGTTGTAGGATTTTAAGCAAGGACATTAAGCCTCCGCTCTATAGCTCCGGTCCATAAAGTATGCACGGTACGATCATAGCCCGTGCAATCTTAGTCAATGTACAACACGAAGTTTCAGAGAAGTGGCCTTTAGGGCCCGAAGAACATTCAACTTAACGTTGACGTTGCACTTCATTGACTTGGCGTGCTTCACAAACTGCAGTTTGTGATTGATCGTAGAAGCTTCATTTCGCGTAGTGTCTTTACCTTTAGCACGTCGATACTAACGTGTGGTAGCCTTGGCTTGTTGATATGACCAAAGCAGATGTGCATGGACTTTTCGGGAAATCCACGAAAGCCAACACCATCACCGTGAACATTATCGTTAACTTGCTCTTTGCCATACGAGTTCTGACTGCCGTCGCGTTTTCTTGTGACTTCATTTTCATTTGTCTCATGGATTGACCATGGATAATGAGATCTACGGATTCAGTATCACAATTTTGCCACTTAGACAGGATTGATTCCCAAATCAAAAACATTAAAGACCATCACGATGAATCTTTCCTTCCCCATTGCTAGGTTAGGGTCACCGACTCTCGACGAACAACACGTTTTTATTGTGTGTAAGCTTCGAGCTACAATGAATTTATTTGTCAAGAAAAATAGTATTACTAGTATAGAAATGTACTCACAAATTTGGTGTTTTCAATCTGGAAGGGGGTATTACAGGTTGCTACAGTCAACTATTTTCAATTCAATTTCAGAGTTAAGTGTCCTACTCTTCCTTTTGAGCCTTTCAAGCTTATTGCTTTCACAATTTGCTTATTGCTTGCTCTCAACTTAGTATACTAAATTCATTTCCACAGTTATTAATTGGGAACTTTCGATGCCAAGTACCATTTTTGAATTAGTATGATTGTGCGGCAAGTACAATCGTACGCTATGCCTAGGGAGTCGAGAAATTTTACTTAACGAAAAATTCCTAGACCAGACCGGGAATCGAACCCAGCTACGTCAGCATGGTGTTGCTTTGGAGCTACGCCTTAACTGACTGAGCTAAGGGAAGACCCAGGGTTAAGTGTCGTGCATTTAAATTCTCCGCTTGTATTTAAAGCCGGTCCACTTTAAATTTCGAATACCACAATATAAGCAACAACAAAAATTTACATAATTCATCAAAACCGATTGTTTATTTCACAAAAATAGAGTTATATCTACATTTACAACAGTTGATTAAGGTGTCAATCTTTCTTTCTATAAAGTTCTCGAACTTTCTGTGGCCCAAACGCCCGCCCACCGTGACGATTCTTCATCCTCTCTTGAAATCATCGGTATCATTTGCTTTTTTTTTTGTTTCGAAGAGTTTTCGCTTAAATAGAGCCCAGTACTTCTCTATTGAGCAAAGTTCTGGACAGTTTGGTGGATTGGCTGTTTTCGACACGTATTTGATCTTTTGTACCTTATTCCATTCTAGGACGGATTTTCCACTTTGATTTTCGACCACAACTCCATATGGCCTGCCAAATCAAATACTTCTTCGGAAATTTGGACACCTTCTTTGTGCGGAAATGCTCGGCAACGGCGTTGCTTTGGATTTCGGTATAAAAAGCCACACCCGGAAGCTGTTTAAAGTCTTCTAGTACGTATGTTCCGTCGTCCATTGTGGTTTGAAAAAAATTGGTGTAAAACACGACTTTTTGCAATGAAATTTTGATACTAGAAAATATTGTCAGTTGAAGTCGATTAATGCAGCGCCGCAGTATAGGATTGCGTCGTGACACCCATGATTTCGTTTATTTTAGAATTTCATTTCGAGTTGATCAAGTAGAATTTTCAAACATGCTTGCAACGATAAACAAAAGCACACTGAAAATTTATTTTTGAAAATTAGTTCTCATTCGTATCGTCAACATGAAGTTTATACATGGAACAATTGTCTGGTATATTGTATGAAGCATTCGTATTGCTCCCAATCAACACCGAACCGTCATAATTAGTTGCAGCAACTTGATCTTTGCCTAATTTAGTCGCATTGAAGTAAATTTTACTGGTTTGCAACAAGTGTGCTGCTAGGGTATCATTACACCTTTTTATATAATGCACGAAATAAATTTTGTGAAGACCAGCCAATCGCTGTTTCTTTTTTATCGTAACCATGCATGATGGTGTTGCTGCTGGGATGGCTGGGCTCATGTGTCGATATGTATGGTGGACGTGCTTCCCTGTGGTGGTGAACCTGCCCAATGCTTAAAGCCACTGTTCTACAGAATAAGAAAAAAGAAGAAGAAAAAGAAGAAGAAGTTAAATTTCACATGTGATAACAGAAACAAATGCTAGAAACTTGACTTTGCATAATGACAAGGAACTTGTTCACTGAATTTTTTATAATATTTGGGATACAATCAAAGCACATCTCGCGTTTAGTATCAATCGATTTCTATTCAGCGACTGTTTCTTCCTACTATAACTGCGAACATACTCTGTTAACGGAGAATTTTACAGTACTATGTGATGAAGGATGATTGAATTTTGAGTATACACAAAAAAACACGCATTTGAGAAAATCGATAAATCGATAAATCGAGACTCACTATGATTAAAACAAGACGAAGTCAATATGTTCGTCAAAAATTAGTATTCGTATATTTGTTTTGGCTTGTGCTTGTCTTCAAACTACTACTGCCGGCGTCGATTGATGAGAACCAAATATAGTAATCTGATCACGTAGTTCTTTTGCATAAACAGAACTCACACGAGCTCTTGTCAACTCGAATTCGATATATGCAGATGAAACCACGTAGACATCCGGACGTTTTAATCCCGTCTTTATTAAATGTTTCTTTGTTGAAATCATATGTTCCCACCTTTGTTCAAAAAATGTTGAAATAAGTAGATTTTGAACTTTTATGAACTCTTCAAACCATTCAAACTGACTACCCCACACGTGAGTAATCACGCGATCTCCACCATTTTTTTCATCGGACTTCTCTCTCCACCAGATGCCATTTCAAACTTTGCAGTTGCAGTGTCAAGGAACTACAGCCTAGCAACTGCAATAAAAATCGCATACCTTCCCTCGCAACTAATTTCCTGGCTTTTAAGTGTGACAAAATTTGCCACTTGTAGACGCACTAATGACGGTTTTATCAGTATTTGTTTTTCGTAAGATTGGGTAACTGGCGCCACTGGTGTGGAGCGCCCCGGACGGACCGGGGGTGTCTTAATTAATTTACGACTAATTTAGTTGTAACGATTGCGATTTTTTTGCCACTTCACCTCGGTGCTCTCGGTAGAGTCAAGTGAGTTCGAAACCTTGCTTCAGTGAACGGCTCTGTGTCAAGGTGTTCCAACGAAAATGGGTGCAAGAAAAGATACACACACTGAATTTCACTTCCGTCCTAGCTGCTTTTGATTGCGGTGAGCGTTGTCATCTTGGGTAAAAAGAGCGACGTCAAATTTCAGCATCACTGATAATGTGTTGAGACATTGTCGGAGGTTTCACTAATTTCGAGGTTGCTGTGATTGGATGCGAAAGGTTTGGTTTCGATGTCAACAACACATTAGCTGGATAGGTATTTTGTTAGATTCTCTCAGAGAATGTTTTTGATTCACGCATACCTCCATCAGAAGTGAGTGTAATTAATTTTTTTTCGTGAGGCCGTGATTGAATCAAGATTCTGCATGAATTTTACTAGAGAGATTGATTTATTCTCTGAATTTTAAGCAAATCATCATTAGGGCGTTGATTGAATCATACTCAGATGTTTTGTGAGTCTTGTTGAAGATTCTGATCGGGGAAAACTGTTTGAAATGGTGAGCAAATCCTTCTTGTTTTTGGTCGAATCCGATGAAATCCTATTTGACCTTTGAATTGAATCATTCAGGCATGTTTGAGAATTTCAGTAAACATTTTGAGAATCTTTCTTAGCTGTGCAAATTCGTCTCGAGATTTTGAGTGTATCATATCGCAATACCCAAGTAACAGTTCAAGTTTTATTGCGGTTTTAAAGCACACTTAAGGGCGAAATCATGGTCTTCAGAAGGCTAAAATATTTACCTGCACTTAGTAATTCAGAAAAAGCACCAAAAAATGAAAAAAGTGCCACTAAATTATTAAGGCCTGTGCCAACAAATAATGTGTGATCAGCATTAAAAAATTAGGAATGAGCAATAAAAGATGAGAAAAGATCTTCGGATAATCTAATTGTGACCGGTAAATCTATCAAATAAAGCAACAGCTATTAGTATATGTGCAATTAAATATGGCAGTATTTCCGCCAAATTATGTAATTTGAGCACTAAACTATTCGCATATGTCTTTTAATTTTGTTGGATTTTCCCATAAAAACAGTAAAATGAGCAATGGATAAATAAATATCCATTGCTCATTTTCTGTTTTTATGGGAAAATCTAACAAAATTAAAGACATATGCGAATAGTTTAGTGCTCAAATTACATAATTTGGCAAATACTGCATATTTAATTGCATATACTAATAGCTGTTGCTGTTTGACAGATTTACCGGTCTAATTGATTATCGAAGATCTTTTCTCATCTTTATTGCTCATTCCTAATTTTTAATGCTGATCACACTATTTGTTGGCACGGACAATAATCTAATGGCACTTTTTCATTTTTTATTGCTCAAATCTCTCTTTTAATTGATGATTAATTATGCTGCCGTCTTCAGAACCCTCATAAAACCAAAAATGTTACTTGGGTAGAGTACCATGCAACGACTTCTTAAACTTCTGTATAGGATGCATAGATAAAAAAATAATGAATTTTAACAGAAGCGTAAAATTTCTAAGAGAAGCGTAAACAACGTAATTGTTTGCAATCTTTCGTGTGTAATACAACCATGTTTGCAACCCTTCATACATCAGGATAGATTCAGGCGTTATCTGACTTAAATTTACATGAAATATTCCATTAATTTCTGCCAAATCTAGCATTTTCTTTATGTGCATTAGATCACGCAGAAAATTTAATGTTTTTTTTTATCTGTGTTTAAATTAACTAAAATAACTGTGTGTAACTAATTATTCGAGCATATTATATTATTCATAAAATTTCGTCTCCATCTCCATCGGCCTCCATCGGCCTTGAAGGGAATTATATTTTCGATATAAATTCAAGTACGCCTAGTTAATTGAGAATTTTCTGCAATATAAAATATGTTAAAGATTTAGGTTAAAGGTAATGACTTATAAGCACTGAGTGCTGAGTATACTTAAGATTGAGTAAATTCCACCGTGACTGCTTCTTGGCATGCCTGTGGGTCTGGGTTCAATCCCAGTCGAGGTTGGTGGTTTTCCTGAGGCGAAAAAATCTGGTAACGTTTTCCTTCGGAAGGGAAGTAAAATCGTTGGTCCCGGCTCATGTGTTGATGAGTGCGATATGTAGGGTCCAGGTGGTGCAGTCGTCTTATTGGCGATTGAGCGCCTGTTGTATGAAAGATTTCAAGCATTGTTGTATGGCGCATGAAAAATTGCAAACAATTTCGTTGTTTACGCCTCCTTTGGCTTGGAATTAAACGAAGCGAAATTTTACACGCTTGTTAAAATTAATTATTTTTTTCTGTGCAGAGTTATCAGCGCATCATCATGAACACAACGTAAAAGAGACCAAGTCTGATTTGTCCGGTTAAAATTCGACTTCATGTAAATTTTATGAAAAGATGAGATCAAACCAGCTAAATTGCTACCGAAATTGAACGACACTCACATCCACATTCTCCTCAGCGACAGAAAGGTGAGAAGCTCTTTGAGCTGAAGAGCAGCCTTCAACCGTTCGTTGAAAAGTCTCTTGTATGGAAGCGATAGTAGCAACTCTATCCCATGAGATAGTTATCTAATGCAGTGATCTTGACGAGATCACTACAGATGGTGAGCTAAGGAAAGCGCTGAAAGGACACTGCGAACTTGGAGACGCACCAATGATAATCCGGTTGAGGAAGGCGTACGATGGAACACAGACGGCAGCGATACGTCTGCGCGACAGCTGCAGCCAACAAGCTGCTAGAGTAAATGATTTGTGGTCGATGTGCTCACCGAGTGTCGTCCCTCGAGTTGTAAAGAAATTGGATAAATGCTCTAAGTGCGTGGGTTTTGGTCATCGGGCGAGAAACTGCAAAGGCCTGACAGATCTGATCTGTGCAGGAAATATGGGGAGAAGAATCATTTCGGCAAGAAACTGCACAATGCAACCGGGATGTATACTTTGCACGGGGCTTCAGATGCCCAGTATAAAAAAGGCGACAGCAGGTCGACAGTAATGGAGGTAACTCAAATTAACCTCAATCATTGTTACATAGTACAGCAACTGTTGTGGCAGTCGATAGCCAAAACAAAACGTAACGTCGCAATTATTGCGGAACCGTATCGTGTTCCTCTCAACAACGTAAACTGGGTGGCAGACAGAGCGGCTATGGCTGCGATATAGCGATTCCCCATCCAGGTTGTAGTGTACGGTTTATACGAAGACTTCGTTATCTCCAAAATTGACGGGATCTTCTTATGCAACGCTAGAGGTGCATCTTGTTAGAAACTCTGGCAAAGTTGGAAGCTACACTATCGAACATAGGTACAGCCAGCATTGTTCGCAGGGATGGTCGTAAATCCATCATTGACGTTACCTGCTGTAGTCCATCGCTGATCCATCCATCCAATGCAAATATGAACTGGAGAGTGTGCTGAAAAGTATACGCATAGCGACCATCTGGCGATCGGTATAGCATCGTTCAGTGAAATCCTGTTGCAATACGAAAAACAAATAGTTGCGAAAGTGGAAGATGAAGGTCTTCGACAAGGAACTTTCTGAGTTCGACAACGAACTCTCGAACCAAAACGTGGACGAGCTGACGGAGCAACTCAGCATCCTTCGCGCTAGTAGTCTCAGAGCCAGAAGGAGTGTCCAGAGAGCTAAAACCACAGCAGACAGCGAGGTGCATAGAGTAGTGTTCCGAACGGCAACGGCCGAATTAAAACGAGAGAAAAGACTGAGCAAAACGAACTGTTACAAGAAGCTGTGCCGAGGCGCAGATGCTAACCCCTGGCGTGACGTGTACCATATTGTGATGAGAGAGATCCAATACCCAACGATGACTGCAGAACTATGTCCGTAGATGGATTCTTTCCGACGCATAATCCATCGACATGGTCACGTATACCGTACGGCGAGGAAGCAAGAAGTAATCCTGAGATCACGCAACGAAGAGCTCGCGAGTGATGAGAGAGCTTAAGATGAAGAAGGCTCCCGGAATGGATGGAATCCCATTTCCCGGACAGGTGGAACATACTAAAGCTAATGTTGCTGCAAAAGGCTGATGAAATTTACCGAGTCATTGCACTGGCTATCGAGAATGCTACCTGGTTTCCGGAAAGGGAAGTCTATGGTTGATGCTATTCGGATAGTGGTCGAGACCGCCGTTAAGTCGATGCAAATAGAAGCGGAGAGGCGATCGATATTGCACCGTTGTACGACTAAAGTTTTCAATAGTGCCAGCAGGGAGGGAATTGCCGAACCGCTGCACAGAATGAAGGTACCGTCTTCTGAAGAGTAACATTCAGAATCGGATGCTGATCCATGAGACTTTTGTGGGATGAAAAGTGGTGTTCACCGATGGGAGGGAGTTCTACAAGGGTTCTCTACTTGCAGTGCGTCATTTGACTGAGAATTTCCTGCTAATGAACCTATTTAATTATTCTTCTTTTATGCTCTTATCATGCAAAATAGTAACCGAGTGCTTATGTGTGTATTCTATCCGGTTATCCGTTTTGTTATGAAGATTCTTCTATTTATAAACACGTGCAGAACCAACGCTTATTCTTCTGGTCTTCTTCTAAGCTCTGCACCGATTGCTTGTTTAAAAGACGTCTGCATTGAGTTATCTCAAATAATAATAATCCTTCCAATATATAACAAAACATTGCGATTGGTTGAACAGATTGGAGATAATCAAATCGTTGTGTATAAGACCAAATCTCTCCCGGTTGGTATTGAACCAATGAACATGGACATCAATACAAACATAAAGTTGCCAGAAGGCACAGAAATACATCTAGGAACTCCTATTTCTACGAAATCACAAATTGCAATTGATTGTTCTTTAAAAACTTCTATTTGATTGATACAGATATTAGTTGCGGTAGTTAAATAGATTGTAGGATACAGTAGGTACAAATTGAGAGTTACAAAAAGAGTTTGGTTCGAGCATCGGCTGTGAAGGGCTGTGACGATGCTTATAACGCACTATTTTCCTATCGGGCATGGCGCGTTTCGTATTTTTCGTATTGAGTGATCGAGTGTGCACAGTAAGAAAACAACAAAGCGTCTCTGGAAGCATTAATAGAATTAACTTTGGTTTTCTAATGAAAATCCACCATCAAACTTTGTGAGTGATAGCATCCTTATAATTGGTTTAACTCGCTTCAAACCGGATTTCAAGTATTATTGTTGGGTTACTGGCGTCTCCAAAGTGGACTGTAAATTGTTGGGTTTTGGGGTTTCTTTTGGGGTTCCTTTCAACCCTTTCTACACACATCACACATCCATCTAGCTATCACACAGCACATATATTTGGTTTCTTCACACAACATACATTTATTTACATATTTACATTTGTACATTCACTACATCTGCAAACAGTTAACATCGAAAATTTCCTTCCATTGTGGCTCTGTTCCCATCCATCCTTTTCAAGTCAGAGCCGACACGATAACTGCACAGCAGATCGTTCACTATCTAGCAACAAGATGATCCCTGCTGTGACGTCACCGATAGCGATCTTTCGTGATCGCTGTCGCTATCGGTCGATGTGGTAGAGAGAGAAGCACCTCGATTCGTAAACAGGATCGCTGCAGAGAAATTCTCTCGTTCGGCAGTGGCGTGAGCGAGGGTACGGTGATGTTACTCCCGAACAATTGCAAACGTCACCTCGTCGTCCAGTGACAAACGACCGTTTGGGCTAGATAAAGGGTGTTCCGATCAAAATTTGGTCAAACAGTAATGTGTGTGAGTCGTTAATAAGTGAATAAGTCAAATTCTTTTTCTTCTTCAAGTTCAGTTAATACAATTGTTGGCCGCATACCACTCCGTTGCCTTTTTTCCGTACCATGGAAGATGCCCGATCCGGCATAAAATAGAAAGGAACAATTGTGTCGCCCGGAAAAAGGCAGGCAGACGTATTTGTAGGCAATCGCCAGCAGATAAATTTCCTGGCTGATCGGTTCCGGTCCCGCAATATAAACGTTGCTCTTCAAGCCAGAGGTACAGATGCCCTATCACACCAGATATTTCTTCGCGAACTTAGACAGTTTAATGTGCTTGAAAATATCTGCCACCTTTCCCCGTCCGGTTGCTGTATAACATTCCTGTTCAGGAAGCTATTTAAAGTCGGCCTTGACGTTAGTCTCATCGTTCTGTACCACGCAATCAAACTGCGTCAGCAGTCGTCAGTCGTGTACAATTTTCGCGATCTTGCTTTGGCTGACGTGTTTTGTTTATCGTCGTGATTTGGAGTCACCACTTTCTTGGAAGTCGACAGTCCAGCTCGTTTTTAACTCTATCCACGGTTGAAGGCGCCACTCCCAGCTTCATTGCGACATCACGGACGGAGAGGTTGGGGTTCTGCTCGAAATAGCGGGCAACTCTTTTTGTCGGCTTTAGATTTCCCCCCGATCCAACTCTTCTGGCTCATGGATGTCCACTTATTACGCTTTTTTGCTACAACTTGTTTCAAAATCGAGGCAACTTCGCGTAATTTGGCTGCTTCATTCTTTTTCCTCTGTTCGGGACATAAATTACTGCATGTTTTCTATTGTAGTATATCCCGTCGCTTTTGTTTAGTGCATGTCGAGTTACTTCATCACTATTGAGAAATGATGAAGTTTACGGCGTTGTTACAATTGTCATTGTTTGTTTTGTTGGCAATGAATCGGATTTTATTGAAAGTTTCCGCTATTTAAACCCTTTGAGAAGTGAAAGCACTCTTCGGAGGCGCGCCCTTATATCAGTAAAAATCAGATTCATTACAAACAAAAGAAACAATGACTCCGATACTGACCATGCATCAGAACCCTAGTCCTAACCAATTTAAACTATAGAACATCAAATAGACAATGAAAATTCCCATAAATGAAGACTAACCTTATTTTACTTATTTCAAGCTCATCCTCACACAATCGGGGCACAAAACGAGTATTGTCACTTTTCACAAGGCATAAAAATGTTATGAGGACTGAATATCAGCAGCAAGCCAGAGCGTAGGCTTCGCCGACTTTTGCTTTTGCTGCGTAGTTTTCGCTAAAATAAAAATTCAAATTTTAAGTTGAAGAAAAGTTGAAATTATGAAATATCAGAGTGCTAAACATAAGACGTTGTGAACTTAAGCAATTTCCACTTAAAACGTGTTGTGATTGTGTTTGTTCAAATAGATTGTGCGTCAGTAGGCTTTTCTGATTTCTTGATTTTAAGTCGTTCACCCCGCACCCGGATGAACTTTTCAGCATTGGATAAGGAACTTGATAAGGTGGTTTTAAGTTATAAGGTCCGTATCCGCAAAAATCCGGACACTTCAAAACATGAACAAAACATAAAACATAAAACATAAATTTCGTCGTAGTTGTTTATTTCTAATTCATGGGATGTGTTTTAACAATTCGTGAAGACAAAACATAGTTATTCGGTATTTGCATAAAATTTTCGAACTTTGCGCTTAACTCCGTCCATTAGGTTTGTACAGACTCTTCAGAAATCTGTAGAAGCCGTCTTTGTCCAAATTTGCTGGAAGTGTTTGATGTCTTTGATTCCTTTGCTTCTTTCCAGAAAGCTTCCGTTATCGTAGAGCCCAATATCTCTCGATTGGTCGTAGCTCTGGGCAATTGGTGGGTTTGAGGTCTTTGGTACAATGTTTACTGATTGGCTTGGTACCACCCATCACAGTTTAGCATAGTGGCATGATGCCAGATTGGACTAGAACAAAGGTTTTCTTTGTGACTTTTGATGAAGGGTAGCAATCGCTTCTGCAGTCACTCTTTCTGATAGATCTCCTTGTTGATTGTGCCTGTAGTGACGAAAGATTTACTCTTTGCCACACGTGCTTGCTTGCCACACAAGGTATTTTTTGGGAAATTTCTGATGCCTTCTTCGTTCTGAAATGCTCAGCTGTGGCATTTCTGGCCATAGCAGAATAAAAGCCAGCCCTGGAAGCTGCTGAAATCCTCCAGCACATAAGTTTCATCGTCCATAACAACGCATGAAAACTTCGTCAAATATTCGCAGTACAAACGTCGAGCTCCGTGATTTTGCTGCCAAGTTCTTGTTTGTCGTTGCGATTTGGAACTGTTTTACTCCGCAATGACTTAAGTCCCAAACGTTGTTTTGATTTTTGGACAAAACCAGGCGACATCCCCATTTTACGAGCCACCGTTCGAATTAAGAGATTTGGGTTTTTCATTAATATCCTTTTCACCTTTCGGCCCATGACAGGATCAGCGCGTCCAATGTTTTTGTCTTCTCGGTTTCCTCTCCACCGTCAAAAGTTTCGAAAATGATTTGAGCACATCGTGAACAGTGAATTTAGGCAAATCCAATGTTTTTGCAAGGTCCCGTATTGACAAGTCAGGATTAGCCGTAAGGCTTATTTTTTATTCTGGACGTATAAGGGCTAAGATATGTTCCCTAGTTTGAATTTATTCGGACTAGGGTTCGGTGGTAAATCTGATACCCCGTAACTCACCACGAAAAGGTGATCTACCGGCGTTTCGGGTCAAATTTAGGCAAAAGAGCAATCTGACAAACATCCCAAGCAACACAAAACCGTCACACGCCACACGTGAAATTTGCGTTCTTGGCATACTGCGACACTTCAAATGACGCGTAAACCAATAACAATGGTGAAATTCGCAGGCTGTCGGAGACTAGAGATAATGTCAACATGTACTGGCAGTGGTCCCAGTTTTACAGAGAGGAGTCTCTTTCTGGTCTTGGTAATAGTCATGATCTATTAGATTCCGTCTCGCGGATTTTACAGGCAACATAACATTGACCACCTAAAAGTTCCATGCGAAAATCAAATCATAACTGCATGACAACAAACGTAATCAGAAGAATGAACGTTCAATTTTCAAAATGTTTTGATATTCATTTTTGTAAACAAGTTCATTCTCAAAACGCATTTCGAAATACCAGAAATGAAATTCAATCAACCACAACGAGATGATCTAATTGCCCGTCAGGATCAGAAAAATTGCAAGGCGGCAGTTCGTCCAGGGTATTCTTGCACAACGTTGCTAGCGTCTATTCCTCTGG
Organism: Aedes japonicus; assembly: GCA_034211315.2. NCBI lineage: Eukaryota > Metazoa > Arthropoda > Insecta > Diptera > Culicidae > Aedes > Aedes japonicus. The sequence continues at coordinate 64,374 of JASCZW010006844.1, read as the reverse complement.
GACGATGATGACGGCTCCAGGTTGTTCCAGCGTTTGAGTTGCGATCAAAATCACTTAATAATGAAAAATCTTCAGCAAGTGATGATATTCAACATTTCCGTCAAATGAAATTCGCGTTACCGATTGATGAAATCAGTAACAGGCAGTGACAGCAGATTTTTTTTGACCCGCACATAGAGCCGAGACTTCATCTCATACGCAGCAAACAAGATTCAGTTGGCATAGTAGTGACAGCGGTAACCATGAAAACCGGAAGTAAACATCATTACACTGGGATAAAATCATTTTCACTTCTCATTGATATTTTATGAAAATGCAAGGCACTGGTCTCTTTGACATGGTCAAAAATTGTGATGTATGCTTTATTTTGTCCAAGCTTTCAAGTCAACCGCTCAAGATATTTAATTCTAGTTCACATAGCACGACATTTTCGTCATATTCTTCATAATAACTAGAAGCATTATGGAAAATACTACTTCAAATTAATCAATGCGATTATTTTAAAAGCCAAGAGAATATCGCCAGAAAACCATTTTTGGTGTCGGTGTATGATTTATTTTATCAAGTACTGTATCATATTTTGAAGTTTAGTATAACCAAAAATAGAAATAGGATGGTTCAAGTTCCCAGCAATGTATGAATACAGCAATGTTACGCAGCAAATTGAACCAGCATTGCTTCACGCGCTTGTACGCTTCATTAGCATTCGCATTCTGTTCAATGTGCCTCGTTTATTCGAACCAATTGGATGAGAAAACAAATCCTAAAAAAAAAACCTTGACCAATTCAAAGCCAGCCACGAAAGAAAGGCACTCACAACAAAACCTACGGGAACGGGGAACACCCCACACCCGTTGGCGACCCTGAACTAGGTTATTGTGGCAATAACCTTCACCGAACTCCATTCTTGAGCCATGTGGGAAAGAACGGCCCCAAAAGAAACGAAGAAGAAAGTGCGGATGCCGGTTAGAAACCAACCAACCTGAACATAGTCGATTATTATCTTGGGTGGCCCTGACCTATCCCAACAGAATTCCACTCGGCGATCGATCGATCGATCATCCCCGGGAATGAATATGGTTCTCTGCCGCAGGTTTTATTCAGTTCCTTTGATTCGTCTGTTTCGTGTGTTTAATGACTGAGCCACTTTAATGCTATTATTATGTTTACCATTCGCCGCATTCGGTCGATGTGTTTCATTTGGGAGTGACTGGGTGGTGATCGATCAAAGAGGAACGAGAGACGCTCTAACGGATTTCGCGCACGGTTGGAAGCGATACCGATACGCCTCTTTTTACAGTTTTAATTTAAGTTTTTTTCCGCCACTGAATAGCAATCTTTTGCTAACTACCGTTTAGATAACTATTAACGTTCGATTATCTCTGATTGTTTTACAGGTGAAGCAGATGTTCGGCGACCGGCAGGAGTTGATCCTCCCGCTGGTGTATGACATAGCGAATATGATCCGATCGGTGGCAAAGCAGGAGAGCTTACTGGATCAGCGGTTCCCGCAGAGGAAGAGGAATCTGTTCCCACGAATCAACTGCTTAGGAGGAGCTTTTCGGTTCGGTCGGAGCCATCCGGATTCAAAATGAATACGGTTGATTCAGCGGATTCCAATTTAAAAGATGATCGGCTAATGGTGGATCTGAATGATGACGAGGCAAAAACGGTGGAAGAAGGTGAAGATGGACCGGAGGGTCGGTCCATGTCCAACAGCCAGCCGGTGTTTGAGAAGTTGATTCAATCCAGACCACGGTACAACATGCAGATGACGAGAACCAAGGACAAAACCGAGGAGCGAATGTCGTACCACGAGAGGAAGCTAAACATGACGGCATTCAATTCGACCAAGAACCAGAAAGATCAACTGGCAATGCCATCGGATGGGCCGATTCCGGTCACACTGACCAAAGCGGGAGCTTTCACTGGGGCTCAGAAGATTAGAATGACTGCTGCCCCTCCTACCGAAGAGCCGGAAGCAGTGGAAAGTACAACTCTCACGATGGAACAGATCGAAGACTTGGCGCTGGATGGGCTCAATGGAACGGAACTGGATGCCATCGAGAGCAGTCTGGGTCACGCCAATGGATCCGGTCCGGTGGCCGAAATGTTGATTGGCAACTACCGGAATCGACCGAACATGATGCACATGCTGCTGCCAACCGAGAGGTGTGACCATTTTTCCACGGGAGTGTGCATCCGGGTCGAGAACTATCCGTCGTAAGTATTTCATTATTTATGGCATAGAACTAACCGAAACGATCTTAAGTGATCGTTTTCATCCAATGAAAAATTTGTAAATCCATCGACAGCGACGCTCGACAGCAAATTACCTGCTCACTTTCTCACTTTTTAACGTCAGTTTCGCATTTCGACAACTTAATTTCTAAACACATCTACTTTAATGGCGAATCAATCGTAAAAGTAGTGTTGTTTGAAAATCCATACATATTGAAAAAGAAAAAAATAGACGTAAGTAAGTAATGATTTTAAAATGAGCTGTCCGAGGTACAAGCTGGAGCGTGCTTACTTTCACCATTCGGATTCGGAGACCGAGCGCACGCACCGTGACGGGCGGGGCTCACAATCAACGAAACGAAAGGAAAAGTGAACCTGGGGAGGAAGTCACCGCAACACCGTAACCAAAAACCCACGGCAGTGCCTTTCCCGCCTTCCGAGGCCTTCAGCGGCTATTATGTTGCCGTAATTGAGACGTACGAGTGTTAAATAATTGGAGATTTTCTTGCATATGTTAGCGTTCGTTCGCAATTGACTGGGTGGGTGTTGGAGGCGTTGAGGGTGCTCCCCGCCAGAGCTCTCTATGAAATTCAATAGCTGAAGATGTGATGGCAATTGTTTGCATTTCGAGGGGTAGCGTTAGATTTGGAAGGTGTGATCGAGAGCAGGGAAGGTGATGATTTTCACAGTTCTTCTCACTTGCGATTATCGTAGGCACACATGGCGTTGATGGGGTGCTTCCGGATCGGAACATCTGCTCCCGGATGTGGATCACACGAAAAGATTGTTGATTGATGTAATTCCTTCAGCGCAGTGATACAGTTTCGCATTTATTCGAGAATTTTCCTCGTGATGATCGATTGCACGTGCGATGAAGTGTGTTACAGTTGTCTTCGGTTTGGGTTTCCATTCCTTTTTGAAATTCTTAAGGTGAAAGTTAATGGATTTCCGTTGCTCTGACTTCACACCCATTTGAGCCACACCTAAATTCAAGTTGCATACTGATATTCGTCATTTCGGTAAGAGATGCATAGCATCCAAAACTGGAAGTATTGAAATCATTCGACATGCAATACTAAATTGTTATGCCTTACCTTACCTTACCAATCAGACTAAGGCCGGCGTGGCCTCTGCTGTACACAGAAGTTGTTTCCATTGTAATCGGTCCATGGCTGTACCTCGCCAGCCTCGCTGTCAGCGGAGGGCCCGCAGGTCACCTTTTACTTGGTCGATCAACATTGCTCGTTGCGCGCCGACATTCTTACGATATGCTGAGCCCATCGTAGTCGACCGATTTTTGCGATGTGTACGATGGGAGGTTCTCCCAGCAACTGTTGCAATTCGTGGTTCATTCGCCTCCTCCACGTTCCGTCTTCCATCTGCACTCCACCGTAGATCGTACGCGGCATCTTCCGTTCAAAGACTCCAGGGTGCGTTGGTACTTGTACCAATGGCCATGTTCCGTGACCGTAGAGAACTACCGGTCAAATTAATGTCTTGTAGATGGTCAACTTTGTGGTTCGGCGAACGTTGTTCGATCTTAGCGTACTTCGGAGTCCAGAGTAGGCACGATTGCCTGCCATAATGCGCTTTTGTATTTCTCTGCTGGTGTCGTTATCGGCGGTCACCAATGGGCCCAGATACACGAATTCGTCTACTACCTCGGCTTCATCACCGTCGATCTGAACTCGTGCTAGGAGGCTAACATTGTCTTCTCGTGAGACTCTTCCCTTCATGTATTTTGTTTTCAACGCATTAATCACAAGCCCAATCCTACCAGCTTCAGCCTTAAGTCTGATGTACGTTTCGGCCATTGTCTCAAAGTTACGTGCTACGATATCAACGTCGTCGGTGAAGCCAAATAAAGACTGTATTCGATGAAATTTGGACACACAAAATAGGTCACCAAAAATTTTTCTTGAGCCCGATTCTTTTCAAACTCTCTGGAAATAAAGTTCTACTAAATGGTTAAGTTTTGACTTCATTGGTTTATTGAACCTCTTCTCCCAACCCAAATGCCCGCACCTTTGCCTTGACCCCTTTCATCAAATTTTGGGCAATGATAGGGCCGACTTTCTTACTTACTTTTAACCACACTTTCTTTAGTTCAAGTTCATTTTTTCTATCAGTTTTGGAGTTTTAACGAGCTTTGCCTTCATGATTGCCCAACATTTTTCAATTGGGCGTAGTTCCGGAGTGTTCTGAGGGTTGACGTCTTTTGGTACAAAAACTACATTATTATCTTTGTACCAGTCTAAGACGGGCCGGGCATAGTGACAATATGCCAAATCCGGCCAAAACAGTGTCGAGCCATCGTGAGATCTCAAGAAGGGCAGAAGTTGTTTTTGGAGGCATTCGTCCTTGTAGATTTGTCCGTCGACGGTCCCAGAGGTGATGAAGGGTTGACTCAATCTGCCACATCCGCAGATCGCTTGAATGTTTTGCAGACATGGAATGTTTTGGCGAATTTCGACTGTTTCGTCTTCCGTACACTCTCCGGAACGGCTAACTTGGAGGTGGCGACGTAGTGTTCCTGTCCTGGCATTTGTTTGGTGTCGGCTTTAATGTAGGTCTCATCGTCCGTTACAATGCAGAACGGTTTTGTGAGCCACTCTTTGTACAGTTTTCTTGCACGAATTTTGGCCACCGAGTTCTGTTTATCGCTCCGGTTCGGTGCCATCTGGACCTTGGACACATGTTATCCAGAACGTTTCATTGTTTTCTGCACAAAACAAACTGAAACTTTCGCCTTTTTCGCAACATCCGTGATCGAAATGTTGGGATAACGCTTAAATTGGTTCAATACCATCCTGGCCTTCTCCGGATTTGATGTGCCACGTTTTTTGCCACTACCATTTTTCCGCTTGGTTGTCTTACGGCCCTTGAACGATTTGATCACATGAGATACGGTTGAATGTGAGATTGCGAGCTGTTTTCCGATCCATCGATGAGAAGCGTTTGGGTTTTCGAAGTGAGAGCCCAAAATTTGTTGGCGCACTATTTCTTCATTCGAAGCCATCACTGAAATCACTCGACCGATTTTCATGAAACTCATTACACAATTGATACAACACAATGAAATACATTCAGTTAAAATTTCAATAATTTTTACCCACACGCTAAAAAGTAACGAACAATTGCGTGTGTCCAAATTTCATCGAATACCGTCCTTACAGACCTTATTAGTGACTTTCAGAAAATCGTCAGGACTTGTATGAAAAATATTGTTAAATCCATTCTTACACACTAAAAAAAAATATTTTGAAATTTAAAGTCAATATGCAAAAAATTGCTATATTAGAATTGGACGATTTTTTTTTTCATAAAGCCAATATTTTTGCCTATAAGTTCGCCATACATTGCAAGATGAGCACTTTTAATGCGTATCTCCCACAGTGATCGAAAATGCCTATTTTCACGGCGAAATTAATAACTCTCAAGGGTTATGTTTTCGAATCATGGTGTCACGTACAAAGTTTTACTTAAACAAGTTGTACATGAATCCTAGAGGGTTTGAGCTGTTTAGTGGAATACCTGTAACTAGAAATTAGAAGAAGAATTAGTATCTTCCATTTAATTCCAACTACCTTTGCTTATTTTCGACAGACCCGCGTATTTCGTCTTCAATGTGCAGACTTGCTTCAGTGTCTCAGTACTAGTCAAGTCGAGTTATTAGTACGAGACACTGAAGAAGTCTGCACATTGTAGACGAAATACGCGTATCTGTCGAAGATAAGCAAAGGTAGTTGGAATTAAATGGAAGATACTAATTCTTCTTCTAATTTCAAGTTGTACATCTTGTTATGAAAATCTTGAGTTCCAAACTTCACCGCTAGGGCGGCGCTGTTGCTAACTTTTCAACAAAATACAATAGAAGGGTGATGTCAAAGGCAAGCTTATAGGGAATATAACTTCAAGCAACTTTGTCCACGACGCTATTTTTCTAGCTGTTCATTCGACCATGATAGAGCTATTTTTCTACTTTAAATCAGGGTGTCTCTAAAAAGGAGTTTTTTTACTATAACTTTTTTGTTTCTCATTTTGGGAAAAAAGTGATCTTTAGAACAAAATATAGAAAACTTTATAGCGCATATTTGCGCAATATAACACGCTTTAGGCTGCTCGTTCACGACTAGAGTGTCCGACGCTTGTACACTGCGTTAATTCGGAGCTATTTTGCTGATGTGGATTAGGGTGTCTCTAAAAAATCACTTTTTTCTAGAAATAAGAAATACAATTTATAGAAGAAATACAATTTAAAATTGATGACACTCCATCGTCAGCCATCGAATTTTGATGCGGTTTTTTGCAATAGATCACAACATTATCCTAGTTTGTATATCTGCCCTGGTTATTCCGAAAAATTCCATAGTTTCAGGTTCCAAGGTAGGAGTACTGGATGGTGGACAAAATATTTTGAATTGCGAAACATGGCATATCAAACTTTATGATTAAGCATAACTAGGTCATCAGAAGACATTTCGAAATTTTTTGGCCATGCTGGCCACGATAACAATCTCTGCAGAATCTGAGTTCCTCCGGAAAAGTGGCCATATTCAAATCTTTTCCAAAAGCTGGCTTGCGATACATCAAACTTCAGGATTTTGCAAAACTTTGCCTTCGGAAGACATTCTAAGAGTGTCTGACCATACTGGTTACTGAGGGAGGCCCTGAGGAATCCGAGTTCCTCCAGGAAAGTGGTCATATTCAAATCTTTTCTAAAACCTGACTTGCGACATATCAAACTTCATGATTTTGCAAAACTTTATCTTTGGATAATATTTTGAGGATTCCTGGCTATATTGGCCACTTAAGAAGCTCTTGCAAGATCCGAGTTCCTCCGGGAAACAGGCCATATTCAAATCGTTACCGAAACCTGGCTTGCGAAATTTCAAACTTCACGATTTTTCAAAACTTTGGACATTCTGAGGGTTTTTGACCATACAGGCCACTAAGAGAGGCCCTGCGAAATCCGAGTTCTTCCAGGAAAGAGGGAATATTCAATTTTTTTCTAAAACCTGGCTTTCGACATACCAAACTTCATGATTTTGCAAAACTTTATCTTCGGAGGACATTCTTTGAATTTCCTACCATATATCTAACCCAATCGTTTTCGAAGAAACTTTATCGTTCTGCTTATGCTCGTAAAATGGATTGAAAAAAGAAGACCTCGCCTCAGTTTTGTAATCCGTCCTTCCTCTTCATACTCTTTCTCTTATTTTCGTTTCGCTTTGGTGCATTAAAATGTGCGTGTCTTTTCCAGCTCGACAGTATCATTTTGTAAAAAGTAGTTGTCTAATTGGGGCATAGACCACTAGCCAAGACAACCATAGTTAGAAGAGCTTATGCCATAACAAATATTGTGGTTTTGCGGTAGAAACGGGATTTTCGTTTTTGTTTTTGTTTTGTTCGATAGTGTGAATTATTTTTGTGCAATATTTTGAATGACTCGTGGTCTATCCTAGACCACAGCAGGAACTGGCGGAGCCTTCGGTTGAAGGAGGCCTCACTAGATAACAAGCTTAAACTCGGCAGAGTTTCGATTCAACTCTTTGGTGGTCTTGAAAAAGACCGTTTTGTTTCGGTTCGGTTCGGAGAAAGAAGGCTGGCACAAAAGGTAACTTTACAAAACTTTGTTTATTTATCTTCTCGATTATAAGTATGGACTGTAAGTGAGTAAATGAGCTTAGGTTGTGTATATTTATAGCAGAAATCTTCTTCTTCCCGAAACACATTGGTCGTGATTCAATTGGACGCCAACCAATCAACGCGTTCGTTGCATCTGTGCGGTTGAATACGGTTTGCTAGCGTTGATGGAAAAAAATGACGAACGCAATCGGTTTGCTGCTGATCAGTTGATTGGAAGGTATTTCGGGTTTTGCACCACACACAAACACACTTGCACATATAGTGGAATATGGAAAGTCGAAGAAGGGGAAACGAGCAAAAAAAAGAGTTCATTTTCAAACAAAAGGTATCGTGTTCGGTGGGCCATTTTGCAACAAGAGACGGGGAAGATAAAACGTTGTCGTGATAGGGTTTGTGCATTAATTGCATCATGATTCTATTTTCGCACTGGTAGTTGCGAACAACTCGAAATCTGATAATATGAGTATCGCGGATCCAGCCTGGTTGGAAATGGATATTGATCCATAATGATGCAAAGACAAAGTTTTGCAAAATCTTTAAATCAAGCCAGCTTTTGGAAACAATTTCAATTTCGTCTCATAGGGCCACTTCAAGTGGCCAGTATGGTCAGACACCATGAAAATGTCCTCTAAAGACTAAGTTTTGCAAAATCATGAAGTTTGATGTGTCGCAAGCCAGGTTTTAGAAAAGATTTGAATATGGCCACTTTCCCGGAAGAACTCGGATCCCGCAGGGCCTCCTCAAGGGGCCAGTATGGTCAGAAATTCTCAAGACGTCTTCTCATGATCTAGTTTTGCAAAATCCTGAAGTTTGATGTGTCGCAAGCCAGGTTTTGGCAACGATTTCAATATAGCCACTTTTCGGTAGGAACTCAGATTCAGGGACGCCCTAAGGTGTCAGTATGGTCAATTTCCCTCAGAATGTCCTCCAAAGACCTAGTTTTGGAAAATAATGAAGTTAGATGTGTCGTAAGCCTGGTTTCTGTAACGATTTGAACATGGCCTCTTTCCCGGAAGAACTCAGATCTTGCAAGAGCTTTTTAAGTGGCCAATATAGTCAGGAATCCTTAAAATGTCCTCCGAAGATACAGTTTTGCAAAATCCTGAGCTTTTGATTGTTATTTTTGTATTCTCCCCAGCGCGGAAGTAACGATCTCTTGATGAGGTTTTTCATGTAAGATAATTTGTCATCTCCAGCAGTAGCGACAATATTTGCCAGACATGTCAGATATAGACGAAAGTTGATAGATCCGTAAGGAACGGGAGCTTTGAAATTGAATAGGTGTAAGTTTGAAAACGAGCGGAGGGCATTTGAACGGTAGTATACGATCAGGCACATAAAAATGCCCTCCGCTCGTTTTCAAACTTACATCTATTCAATTTCAAAGCCTCCCGTTCCCTTACGGATCTATCAATACACTTTCTCTTCATGTCTATTTGTTCTAGCAAAAATTACTGTCCGCTCCTAGCGCTTTGCATGGAGATGATAAATTATCTGCTTCTGAAAAAACTTCATCAAAATCCTGAAGTTAGATATGTCGCAAGCCTGGTTTCGGTAACGATTTGATTATGGCCACTTTTCCGCGGGAACTCGGATCCTGTATGGTCAGAAATCCTCAAAATGCCTTCTGATGACTTAGTTTTGCTAAATCATGAAGTTTGATATGCCGCATGCCATGTTTCGCTACTAAAAATATGTTGTCCACCATCGCAGGTCAGGTAGTTACCCCAGTGTTCCCACCTTGGAATACGAAACTACGGTTTTTTTTTGGAATAACCAATACAGGTAAAGAAACTAGGATATTTTTGAATGTTCAATTTTTACCGTAAAATTTTATTGGATTCTACAGGGGTGTTGACAGCCATAACTAGACGAGTTTGCGTGATACGCGGTAAAAATGGGACATGAAAAAGTTACTGTGGGAAAAACTTTTTTTCCTTAAAAATGCCCATCTTGCAATGTATGGCAAACTTTTAAACAATTATATTGCCTTTGTTAAGAATAAAAATTTGTTCAATTCTAGGATAAGTATTCTTTTGCAAATTGACTTTTAATATTAAAATATATTTTTTTGCGTGTAAGAATCGATTTTAATATGTTTATAGTTTTATTTTTCATAAAAGCTAAGACGATTTTCTAAAAGTCCCCAACAGATCAATTTTTTGTAAGTCTTTTCCTTTTTGAGTTACGTTGATTTAAAGTAAATCGACCAAAAAACTTAAGCCCCTTTCAAATGGTGCTGCCAACCACTGCACAGTGGGAAAAGTGCCCAAAACGCGAAAGAATTCTATATCTCTGCTCGGAGTGGAACGATTTCTGTAAATGTTCCCTTTATTTGAAGGAAAATTTCAAAAAAATGGAATGGACTTAGCCACACGGAACTGCTTGGGGAGCAAATGAGATCATTTTTCCCTGTTTCTCCTAATATTTCCTTGATGTTCAGAAATTTCTTTGCTCGGTGTGACTAATCCTATGTAAAATTTCCAGGAAAATCGAGTAAAGTAAGTTTCGTTGACCGCACAGCCTTGTAAATGAAGATATGACTGATTTTACTCTAATTCTCCCAATATTTTCATGATTTTAAAAAATTTCTTTGCTCAGTGTGATTCTAGATCAATAAAGTAAGGCTAGTTCTTTGTAAAAAAATGGGGAATCGATTGAAATTAGTTTCTTTTACTGCACGGTTCTGTGAACGTAGATATGGTTGATTTTACCCTGCTTTCCCATAATATTTTTGAAACAAAGAAGTGGATCATTATTAGTGAACATGGCACCACTCAAACGTCATCTAATGAATGCGTGAAAATGCTGTCTCTAGCCTTCTTTATACTGTTAAGGTGCTTACAGCTGACAAAAATAAACGAAAATATTAGGGGAATCAGGGTAATATTGGCCATATCTTCATCCACATAGCCGTGCGGTGAATGACACTAACTTTAATCGTATGGCCAGAACATTTTATGCAACACTAGTCTTATTTTGTTGCTGTACACCCAAAATAAAAAAGCAAGATTGTAATGCAATTTCGCATGATTTGGTTTCATTTCTCGTTATGGATCGTTACTTGGAGAAAAAATGCAACATTGGTCGTGGGCAAAAAAGCAACACATCAATTCGGTTAGAAAAATTCAATGTGTGCGTGAGGTTGTGCAGTTGATTAGTAGTAGTAAATTCAATGGCTCACAAAAAAAATCTCACTTCGCTACTGAGTTTCGAACCGCGACCGACAGCGTGACGGCTCTTCATTGCAACCATCCAGCCACCATAACAAGTTGAGGTGATTGGAATAAAAACCTTACAGTTGCTTCGGTTGTCGAGGCACTCAACGTTACAACAATGATGCAAATGTCGGTCGCACACACTTATATGGCTTCGTTTATTTCATAAAACGCATGGTGACTTGAAGAGAGGGAGATGGGAGTGTGATGACGGAATGGCAACAGTGGCAAATGGCGTAGCGGCGTTCTGTGTCATTGTCTCACCCTTATTGAGAAGTTGTCGACGGTTGAACAAAAACCCAACGGTTGCTGCGACTGTCGAGGCACTAAGTACACAGCGATAACCGCTTGCACACACTTGCATGGCTTTGTTTATACTGTAAAAAGCTTTGTGGATCATGGTGGGCGAAGTTGCCTTTTCAAAATCATGCGGATTTCTCAAGATATGATTGCAAAAACTGCAATTGCATTTTTAGCTACAATTTCAACTTTTGGGTGTATAAATTACTAAACTATATCCGATCGTCTTTGAAAGCGGTAAGAACAGGCCATCTAAAATGCCTATCGTGAGCTGAAAACGGCAATCAATTGCCGACTTGGAGGCTTGGAGACTTGTTGGAGAAAACTGCAGTGTTTCAAACGAACAGATGGGAAGTAGACATTTCCCTTGCTGTGAAAGTTCACAGCGAACTTTCTCCTATTTATATACTAAAAAAATTCTTCGAAAAAATATCCGTTTTGCTGTAGTGTGATGTAGGGAAACTGCTCAATACACCTAAGCCCTATTGAAATAACCGTTTTGTATCGGCTAGTCAAAACAAATGTGTTTTGATCAGGGGGGCCATCATGAAAGATTTCGGAGTAACTCACATGAATTTCAGTTTCAAATTTCAAAGGATGAATGCATCAACCTAACATTCAACGCTTTCAAAGGTGCGCATCGTCACGTCATTATAGGATACGAAGCGAGTGTGAAAGAGTTGGTTGATTTGTTCTGTCATGTCTGTCGTGACTTGGCATTGGTCGATTTGTTAGGATGAGCTATATTTCGACAAAGACTTTTTCTTAGAGCCTAACTGAAAAATCGCTTCTTCCATAAATAATACAAAATCTACCCAGGTAAGCTTCCAACCCTATCAAATAGAAAGATTAGTTATTCGAAATACCTGTTGTAGATAAGTAACAAATTCAAAGAAGAAGCAACTGTTACGTTTGACAGTTAGGCCCTAATGCTAAATCTTTGATATCAAAATGAGGTCTGTCAAATATACCACAAATGTGGAAAGTTTTACCAGAAACGTAGTAAATTTGACTGAAATTTCAAGGCATAGTCAGGTAATGTGGTAGTTTCTACAACAAGATTTTTTCAGTGTATATATCTGCTCTATTTTGCAAATAACCTGATAGTATTTATAACTAAAAAGTTAGGCACCTGGAACGTTTGCATTCTACCGTTACAACACAAAGTTTGAAGCAAAGATTTTTGCCAAGATTTTCTGCAGTTGAACACATAAGCAAGATTTTTTGGCAAAAATTAAAGATGGGAACGAACAATAATGTGGCAACGCTGACTGCATCCGCTCGGTACAGGAACAAAAAAAAACTAGCAGCAAGCTATTGAATACCCCGCACTAATCTCACCCAATCATCACACAACCCGTTAAAAAGAGGCACCGTGATCCGACAAAAGTCCCCGCCTAAGTGCTACAAATCGCAATCAATTACCTAACCGTTGCGAGGTTGCGAGTGTGCAACTTTACGGTGCAACTTTGTACGATCCGCACATCATCATCTTCAATAGGCCATTGTGCCGACCTGATGGAGGAGATGCGTGGAGGATTTCCGTTTTGGAAAATGATTCGCGCGAGCGCATTGAAATCTTTAATCGATCTCACACCTCTCAATCGATCGCGCATGTAGGCAGGTATAATCGAACACACAAATGTAACAGTAAGAGTTAATCAATCTGGAGATTCACGTGATACGTGCGCGGAGATGTGTAATGACGCGGAGGGCAGCTGCTTGTGTGTTGTAACTTTAATTGTTCGAATTTCCACTGGGTAATTATCCGCTGACCAGAGAGTGGTTGCGTGACTCGTCCGGGAGATTTACAGGAATGTTTCGTCTGTTGAGAACTTTCCTTTTACGTCAATCGTGTTTTGCAAATCAAATAGTTACTAAGTTTCTACTTGTTTTTGAACAGGCCTCAAATCATGACCAGCATCCAGCGCCACAAGCGAGCCATGGGGGCTCTCCTCGCGGAGTACATCGACAAGAGCAACGAGTTCGACAGGAATGCCTTTGAACCGGAGGATATCGAGAGAGGCATCAACACCAAATTGACGTAGGCTTATAGCGATTTTTTTTTTGCATCCCCATTTCCGTTGTTACAAATTTATGCTCTTTTTTTCAGGAAACGATCGGACGACCCATCCAAGTCTGGCGGCGGTATGTGCCCGAGCATTATCCGTTACGCACGACCCCAGAAGGCTCGTTCGGCCACTGGTGAATGGAAGTACATCGTTAACACCGGAGAACACACGCAAACGCTTCGATTGGAAAAGTGCACGTAAGTTGGTTGTGCTAAGAGCACGTGTTTTGCTATCGTTTTACGACTGACTTCCTATATTTACAAAATCATCGTTTGCCAGGAAACGTGGAACCAACGGGTTTTTTTTTCTGGCTTACGGTGATTTTCTCCAATTAATCGATACAAGTTTCAGCTTGGTAGCTTTCAATTTGAGAATGTTTGTTTTGAGATTGCCAACTATTAAGGACTTTGAACTATAGTGAAAGTAAAGTTGGTCCGGTTCCAATCGCTGAGCTTGGATCATGGATTTCGTAACTCGCTTGGACATGTATTTGTATGAAGGATAAATTTAGTTTAGACGAATATCGTGCTTCCTCATGCGTGGCAGGAGCCTTGAAGCTGAGTTTGATTTCTTAATTGATCGTGATAAGAATCGTTACAAATGAAAAGCATGGATCCTTGAAGATGAAGAGAAAGGTTAGCGATAATTTTACTTTTCGGTTTGTACCCACCGGATTTGAGGCAATCGCTTTTTATTTTCGCGAGACAATCGTTCGGCATTCTTGATACATGACCTGCCCATTGTACCATGTCAGCTTTGGAATGTATGATGGACATAGAGCTGCGTCAGATCGTTGATCTTTAATTCATTAATTTTGTTTTGATTCGCAACACTCTTAAAGACTATTAAAATTGCATGAGCTGTTATCGTAGCGAGCAGTAGTGCAATATTTATATATTCACTAGCTGTAGCCGGTGCTTCTGTTGCTACGCTTGCAACGAAATGAATGATAATTTAATGCAATTGGCGCGTTTATGGTTGTTTTTCGAAATGAGTTTTGTTAATATATTTTCGCTTGTGTAATTTCTGCAAAAAACGTAGGTGTGTTTGCATTCATCCCTCGGATCGGCAGTTTCTATCATGTTTTTTCTTTCTGTGTAGAAAATTTTCATAGATCCTGGAAAATGTGAGCTGTTTAGTGGAATACCAGTAACTAGAAAATGAGAACAAAGCTTAGTAATTTACATTTAATTCCAACTACCTTTATTGCTTATCTTGACAGATATGCGTATTTCGTCGACAATGTGCAGACTTCTTCTGTGTCGTGTTCTAATAACTCGACTTAGTACATGACACTGAAGAAGTCTGCTCATTGTAGACGAAATACGCGTATCTTTCAAGATAAGCAATAACGGTAGTTGTAATTAAATGGAAATTACTAATTTTTCTTCTCTTTTTCTAGCATTTCATAGACAAAACATTTATCTTCAAACTATATCGTACCTTGTCAGATTGAACGAAATTTCTTCATGCATAACCTTAGATTATCTTTTTGTGCATAATGTAGCACTGAAAGTAGTTGAAGCACCTCTCTTTCTTGACTAAGAAGGGGCTCAAACTTCCATCAGAACATGTTTCTTGCTCGAGAAATACACATGTGTTTTAGTTGCCTGGATAATTCTCCTGTTTGGTGAAATTTATGTTTCATTTGTTTGAAAACCCTTCTTTTTAGAGAAGAGAGGGGTCTCGAAGCACCATTGAAATATTTTTTGACTTCAAAAACTTCCACATGCCAAATTTGATTATATCTCGAGTTATGCAGAAATTTGTGTTTCATTTGTATGAAAGCCCCCCCTTTCAAAGGAGAGGGAGGGCTCTCGAACCGTCATAAGACACTTTCTCAGCACCAAAAACTATTGCATAAAATGTTCATTACAGAAGGGATAATTTTCGTGTTGGTTAAAATTTCTGTTTCCTTTGTATGAGAGCCCCTCTTTCAGAGAGGGGAGGGGTCTTGAACTACCATTTTAACAATTCTTGCGCTCATTTACCCCCACATTCCAAATTTGATACCATTTGCTTGATTAGTTCTCAAATTATGCAGAAATTTGTGTTTTATTTGTATAAGAGCCCCCCTCCCCCCCCCCCCCCTTTTCATAGAGGAGAGGGATCTCAAACCACTTAAGAAACATTTCTTGCCTTCTAAATCCTCCACATGCCAAATTTTGTTTTATTTGTATGATACGTTCTCGAGTTATGCAGAAATTTCAGTTTCATTTGTATGAGAGC
The DNA here is from genome assembly GCA_034211315.2 of Aedes japonicus. NCBI lineage: Eukaryota > Metazoa > Arthropoda > Insecta > Diptera > Culicidae > Aedes > Aedes japonicus. The sequence goes on along the minus strand of JASCZW010006844.1, from coordinate 48,665 downwards.
CCCGTCTTTCAGAAGTGAAAGGGGCTTCAAACTATCATAGAAAAAAAATCCTGCCTCCAAAAACCCCCGCATGCCAAATTAGGTTCCATTTGCTTGCTTCGTTCTTGAGTTATCCAGAAATTTCTGTATCATTTGTATGGGAGCCCATCCTTCCAGAGTAGGGAGGGGTCTTAAACTGCATACAAATTTTCACGGTAGTCAGTTGAGTAGTTTCCGAGTCAAATAGATAGACAGTCAAACAGACAGAAATTCATTGTTATGTACAGAGTGTCTTACAATAGGTGTCACCTTTTTTCAGTCTTGGTTTATTTCAACAGTGGAATTGATTATTCCCGTTTCAAGTGTATTCTTTTGATAGTTTATCGCCGAAGATAAATAAGCGATTCCGTTTGTTTATACTTATCAGCTACCATGGAAACCATACGGGAGCAAGTTTTCAAATTACATTTGCAAAAGCTTAGACCGTGTAAGATATTCAATAGCTCCAGCAGTTCGGAGTGAAGAAGCGTTTTGTTTTTCGTACCTTGAAATGGTTCAAGGAAACTGGAAATGTCCAATATTCAACACATAGGAGGTGCTAGACGAATTGCCAGAACGAAGAAGAAGATCAAATGTGTGAGGGAGCGAATAAGACGTAATCCGGCCTTATCTGGCTGTTAATTGAGCAAACAATTTCAAATGTCCAAACAACGAGCTCACGGTTTGACGGAGCGTCAAAAGCAAGCCAGGGTTCAAAGAAGGAAAAATTTTTTGGTTCGGCACGGTGACTGCGAGATTTTATTTTCGGATGAAAAGCTCTTCCTCCTGCATGACAGTCATAATCAACAAAATGATCGTGTGTATGGCAAAAGTCTTGTCAATATTCCAGGAGATAAACTAGCTGTAAAATATTTATAGTTATTCCGAGAGTCAAAATGACGTTTGTCACTTGGTGAAGTGAGAAAAGTCACTTACAGTGACGTGACTCTTCTGGGTAAATCAAATAGAGAGTCACGTCACCGCAGGTGACTTTTCTCACTTCACCAAGTGACAAACGTCACTTCGACTTTTGGAATAACCTTCTGAATGTATCGAAAATCATGGTATGGGGCGCCGTTTCACGAAAAGGAAAACTTCCTCTTCTTTTCATGGAACCTAACGTGAAAATCATCACTGAATATTACATCGGGCAGATTTTGAAGAACCATCTGCTTCCTCATGTTTCAACGTTGTATGGGAAAACACTAGGTATATTGTTTCTAACAGGACTCAGCTCCAGCTCACAAGGCAAGAAGACACAAGCGTGCTGCGCGGAAAATTTTCCCCATTTCAACACAAGCGAATAATGTCCTGCATTTTCACCGGATCTCAACCTTGACTCGACTAGTTTGTTTGGGGTTTTATGCTTCAACATATAGGCCCTACGATAGGGTTAACTTTACATCGATTTTAGAAACATTTGCTTGATATTTGGGACCAAATTTCCCAGAAAATTGTGCGTCCCAGCTACGATGGATTTACAAAGCGTTTGCACAAAGTTATCAAGCAAAACTTCGAAAGATTTGAATTGAATTAATATGGTTGATTTCTTCAATATTTATCTTTCAAATAAAAATAAATGCTATGATTTGGTTGATTTGTTTTGCTGTAATCTCAATTTTTTTAAGTGATACCTATTGTGAGACACCCTGTATAGAGCGGTTCCAAGCCAAATCAATCAACTAAACCAATTAGTATTTTAGATTTGACCGAAACATTGCAAACGTGTTCGGGATAACAGTATAAAGGTTTTGGCATGAAGAACCGTCGTTTTGATACGAGAGTAACTTTGAGAAGGGCTTATGTGTTTTTGATACAACCGTTTTAGAAAAGCACTAACTCGGAAATCGTTCGTTTTAGAGAAAAGGTGTCTGAGAAGAAATGGCAGGGAATTAAAAAGTCCACGAAAAGAAATATATACACTGAAATTACATGAAACTACTTGAAAAAGTCATAATTAAAGCTCTAAGTTCAAATTCCCAATACATGTTTTTTCAATTTTTTACTAAATTTCGATGGTAAAATTTGAGCAAGAAACCATTGTTTGAAATGTAAGAAGTTCATTACGCCTACCATATCGAATACACAGAAGCTTCTCGTTTTGGCAAAAAAATGACCTAATTACAGGACATTGTATGGTTAAATACCATCTAAGACTAATGGATAAAGTCGGAGATGATATTTGTCGCTTTTGTAATGAGGAATGTGAAACCGCTGAACATTTATTGTGCAACTGTGCTGCACTTTTTAGCACAAGAACAAAAATTTTCGATAAGAGGCTTTTACAGCCCTTTGAAATATGGTCTCTATGCCCTCGTAATGCAGTGCGTTTTGTACGACACATTATTCCTTATTGGTATAGTACCCTAAATCATGCGATGAAGGTAGTAGCTTATCATCTTGAAATTGTATAGAAAAATTAGTTGTGTATCACAATAGATCAAAACAATGGTCGCAGTGATAATACACCCAACAAAAAAAAAAAAAAGGAGAACAGCATGGACAAAATATTTTAATTTTTAAATCACATCAAAACAACCATTCATTCTAACCAAAAGATGGGTTCACTTATCGAAGCGATCAAACCGTCGTGAGATTAGTAACAACAATGATGAAGAAATCTCCTCCGTGTGCAATTCAAAGATAAAGTTGTTCGAATGTTTGTTTAAACAAACGTAGTTTTGGTTATGAACCATCTCGACTAACTTATGAAAAGGGCGTGTTTTTAACAACTCATGAAATTAAATTCAAAATATCTCGGAAACGGTTAGCTTTAAGGAGACCATTACTATGAACATTTCGATTAGAAATTTCATGTAGAATCATATTTTGGCATTGAAAAGTACTTTTGTTTTAACATAAATTAACTCTATGAAAATCTTTCAATAAATGATTCAACGACTTTTTCAGTGCATTTTTTTTTCATGGACATTTTGATTCCCTACCATTTCTTCTCAGGCACCTTTTCTCTAAAAAAAAACGAGCTCCGAAAACTGTTATATCTCAAAATATAAGCCTTTCTCAAAAATTACTCTTGAGTCCAAATATATCCTTATGTTTGCGAAATTTCTTCCAAATCCAAACGGCACGTGTCAAATTTTAACATTTTATGGCCAGTTTCACCTGGAATTGCTCATTACTCTCCCCTGCCATTGTTGTCTCAATGAAGATGGACAACGAAAAGCCAATTTTAAACGAAGTTGGCTCAAATAGTCATGAAAATCCTGTTTCTTTTAAACAATACTAAAATAGTTCCTCTCATGTATTGCCAGGTATCCGAAATAACAAGTTTTGTTATTCGAGAGAAATTTTGCTTGCAATTCTTAGGTTTTTTTTTTTAGGTATTCTACCTCTTGATCTGCGCTCGTTCATACCAAGGCCAGTTATCAAGATCAAAATTAAGTATTCATATGTTGTTGTTTCCTGCTTCAGAAGGTTTCGTTCACTGCAATTCGTGGATATAGGCATCAAAACTGAGAGAACGGCAAGAGGATCTCAGTTTAAGAAAGCCGAGACTCGGCATATAAATTAATTTGCTCTTTTTAAAAATATAGAGCAGTCTTACATCCTCCTGCTGCATTTTATGGAGAAGCTGCTCCATTTTCTGTTTCTCATCGTTCCACAAATAACATACGACATATATCACTGGCGAATGAAAACAATACGGCGCATGGTGGTTGATAGATAAAAAGCCGAGCCTCGGCTTCCAACACTGTTAAAACGATATTTCGGCATGATAGGCAGCTGAGGCTGGTTGAAGTTTTGTTAACGATTGTGCTATACAAATGGGACAGTTATGCTTATAACGGCAGTATAAGAGTTTTCAGATTGACCCAAACCGAGATTATCGGTTAACATAAAAAAAAAACCGAGAACGAAACTGAGAGGTCGGCTATGCGGATCTCCTTTTTAGAAAGCCGAGACTCCTCATATAATTCTTAGTGTGCATGCTGTCGAGAGTGTGAAGTAGTCTTTAAGCGCAGCTTGAAGACTTACTTCAGAACCTTCGTCACACTGGCATACTTAAAAGATGACTAAAAGTAAAATTGGAACTCCCCTTTCGCACCTCTAGCACGCCTTTAGTGTTGGGAATTGAAAATCCTTGACAGTAGTTTGTTTACACTTCCATAGAGAACGACTGGTGTAGGTTTGATCAAAGTAGGCGATCGCGTTCAGGAATAACGTCAAATGGAACTCGAAAGAAGAAAAAAATATTTTGCACAAACACCTGGTAAATCCTAAGTTGCCGGTTCCAAGATGGCAAAAGGGCTGAAGATGCCGAAAACCGCCGAAGTTTGTCGAGTGCTCAAAACATAATCGACGTCAGAACCGAGGTGCTAACATCGGCTCGAACTACTATCTGGTGATGGTAAAAGTGCTACGAAAACATTTTGTAGCATTTCGTAGGGGCATTCTGATGGATAGACGTGAGGTAATCGATAGGTGGAAGCAGCTCGTTTTTGAACACCTGAAAGGTGCAGAGGACAGAAGCGCAGAAGACCAAGACAGTGGATGAAATGATAACGTCAGCACAGCGGACGATGAGAACCAGCTCCCACGCGTGTAGAAGTTAAGTACGCTATCCAACAACTCGAAAGCATGGTATCCTTGAACTCATTATATGGACTTGGAGAAGCTGTACATCTGTCTACATCAACTGAAAGTCCGACAATTTGGGAAACCGAACAGCTACCTAAGCAAGGGGTTGTATGCTCAGTCTACAAGAAGAGGGACAAGTTGGAGTGTGAGAACCATCGAGAAATACAGTATGCAATCCCAAATTATCTTCCGTCGTCCATCAACAACAGTAAATGAGTGCTTGGAAAGTTATCAAGCTGGATCTTCATTGTACGATTTCAGGGCGACGTACATATGACAGAACTATGGGTGAGAATGGCTTTCTCGGGAAGCTCGCAAAAGAATATTCTAGCTCGTTTGAATCACATTGGGGACATCGATTAGATTCAGGACTTTCATGCCTGTTGTTTAACTTTGCTCTAGTGGGTGCCATCCGATGAGCCGAGCTCAACAGCCGAAGTACAATTTCCACACGCTCGAGTCAATTGATTTGTTTCTCGGATGATATGAATGTTGTCGGCAGAAACTTAGGAATTGTGACAGAATCTGCCTGTAACACGAGGCAACATGAGTTGGACTGGTGGTGAATTCAGAGTCTGTTTTTATCAATTAATACCGTACGCAATGAAAAGCATTTCGAGTCAGTGTAGATGAATTTCTTTTGTTTGGAAAATTTCAGATGTCATATTCAAAGGCGATGAGCAAAAAAATCCACTCATTATGGTTCTATGACTCGTTTCTTGATACTCATTAGAATTTGAATTTCCAGAGTAACTTTGCAAAAATTGCAAGTAATCATCAAACATCAAAAAGTCATTTTCAATTCAACCAAAATGTTTATTTTGAATAGTGTCAATCGCAAAGTTTTAATGCCCTATTTTATTATAATTAGAACTTGCAGTAATTGTAACCTATCGATCCAAGCCTAAAAAATTACACATCATGAATCCTAGAAAGTGTGAGCTGTTAAGTTGGATACTTGTAACTAGAAAATGAGAAAAAAGATTAGTAAATTCTATTTAATTCCAACTACCTTTATTGCTTATCTTGACAGATACGCGTCTTTCATCTACAATGTGCAGTCGAGTATTAGAACATGACACTGAAGAAGTCTGCGCATTATAGACGAAATACACATATCTGTCAAGATAAGCAATAACTGTTGTTGGAATTAAGTGGAAATTTCTAATCTTTCTTTCTAGCATTTCAAAGACAAAACATTAATCTTCAAACTACACCGTATACTGTCAGTTTGAACGTAATTTCTTCATACATAACCTTAAATTAACTTCTTGTGCATAGTGTAGCACTGAGAGTAGTTCAAGTACCTCTCTTTCGTGACTTAGGAGTTCAAACTTCCATCAGAACATGTTTCTTGCTCGAGAAATACACATGTGTTTTAGTGGCCTGGATAATTCTCCTGTTTGGTGAAATTTGTGTTTCACCTTTCTTTCTAGAGAGGAGAGGTGTCCAATCTACCATAGAGACATTTCTTGCTTTCTAAATCCTAAACATGCAAACATTTTTTCTGCTTGTTTGATTCGTTCTCGAGCTTTTTAGAAATTTATGTTTCATTTGTATGAGAGCTCCGCCTTTCAGAGGTAAAAGTGGTCCCAAACTACTATAGAAAAAAAATCCTGCCTCCAAAAACCCCCGCATGCTAAATTTACTTGATTTGTTCTTGAGTTATGCAAAAATGTGTGTTTCATATGTGTTGGACCCCCCTCCTCCTTCCAAAGAGAGAGAGAGAGAGAGATCAGGAACCGTCATTATACCCTTTTCAGCTTCAAAATCACTGCATAAAAATTGTCATTACATTAGGGATAATTCTCATGTCTGGTTGAAATGTGTGTTTCATTTGCATGAGTGCCGCCTCTTTTGGAGAGGGTAGGGGTCTCAAACCATCATAGAAACATTTTTTGCCTTCAAATACAGCTGGTATTTGGTTGCATTTACTTGATTATTTCTCGAGTTACGCAGAAATTTGTGTTTCATTTGTATGGGAGCCCATCCTTCCAGAGAAGGAAGGGCTCTCAAACTATCATCTGTATACAAATATTCACGCCGATCAGTTGAGTAGTTTTCGAGTCAAATAGAAAAACAGATAGACAGACGGAAATTCACTTTTGTATATAGAGCGTTTCCACGCCAAATCAATAAATGACAAAACTTTAGTATTTTCGATTTGAGCGAAACATTGCAAACGTGTTTTGGCATGAGGAACGGTCGTTTTGATACGAGAGTAACTTTTGAGAAGGGCTTATGTGTTTGTGATACAACTGTTTTAGAAAAGCACTAACTCGGAAATCGTTCGTTTTACAGAAAAGGTGTTTGAGAAGAAATGGCAGTGAATTAAAAAGTCCATAAAAAAATATATGCCGAAAAATAAAACTTCAAATTCATTTTCCCAAAATTTATTATATCTATTTTATTTTTATTTTTATGGTAAAATTTGGAAAAAAAACCGTTGTTTGAGAGATAGAGAACAACATTGTCAAAAAGATTGTTAAAAAAGTTTTCTTCGTAGCCAGTTTGTGAAGATTTTCATTTATTTTATTTATGTTTATCAAAAGCTCTTCTCAATGCCAAAATATGATTTCACAACAAATTTCTAATCGAAATGCCTATAATAATGATCTTCCCAAAGGTAACCGTTTTCGAGATATTTTGAATTTAATTTCATGAGTATAGTGACTCAGAACTTCAGAAACACGCCGTAAGTTATTTGAGATGGTTCATCACTAAAACTTTGTTTGTCACAACAAACATGAATATTCCAACAACTTTTTCTTCGACTTTCACATGATTAAAATAATATTTCTAAAGTTATAGGAGATTACTTCATCATTGATGAATCCTAGAGTGTTTGAGATGTTTAGTGGAATACCTGTAACTAGAAATGAGATGAAAAAATAGTATTTTCAGTGCCTTGTACTAATAACAAGACACTGAAGAAGTCTGCACATTGTAGACGAAATACGCGTATCTGTCAAGATAAGCAAAAGTAGTTGAAATTAAATGGAAAATACTATTTTTTCTTCTGATTTCTAGTTACAGGTATTCCACTTAACAGCTCAAAGTCTCTAGGATAAATTGTTTACTATAACTCATTAATTTTTTAAGCTGTAAGCGAGATTCAACAAGCTATACACTTGCTAATATAAGTTTGTTAAGACATTTGGTAGTACGTATCATGAAAAAATACATAACTCTTTTTATAAAGTCAGAAACAATCGAGGGATATGGATTTAATGTCGGTCCATAAGCATCAAATTAGGTTTTTTTCTAATTTTATGAATTAAGGCATTGCTAGCTGTATTCGATTTACTTAATACAACATTTCATAAAACAAACTAAAGTAAAACTGCCTTGAAACACTAAAGTTATGTTCATTTATGATTCATCAGCCATTCAATAATGAAAACATTATAATTAACTATACAATGACTTTGTTTCTTCGGGTTGTGTTTAGATGAGCCACTTGAATATAAACAACCGCAAACTCATGCATTTCCACTTGAAATTTTACCTATGACAAACTTTTTACTACGTTTTTGATACAACAGGTCATAGTTTTGAACATATAGAAAAATATGTCCCCAACATTGGATCTACAATTTTATAGTAAAATCATTGTTAGTTAAGCTATGTGAAGAGTTAGTTTGTAACGTGTAACTTTTATCTGTACATCCAGATTGCATCAATTGCTTTATCGATTCAATTATGCAAATTTTGATCACTTGAAGATCGTGTAGATCATCTGTTCAGCATAACTAGTAAACTCATGATGCCCCAAAGTTCAAGAAATCGAAAATTGAACGCGGAAGTGAACAACTATAAGTTGATTAATATTTTCTCAATTGCTTCGGAGTACATCAGCCATCCTAATAAAGGGTGATACGGTCAAAATTTGGTCAAGGAAAAACGCGTGTAAATCGGTGAAATCATTTATTTAAAAAATCAAATTAAATTTCTTTTTCAAGTTCAATTAGTATAAAATTCAGGAAAAATATTCAGTTAGGCTTCCGCTTTTCCAAATCCGAATTGCCGGGCTTACACTTCACCCCTGCCATCAGATTTTGTACAGCCACCTTGTCCACCTTCTTCGCCGCAGAAAGCCAGTTTGCCTTGAACTGCTGCTCGTCCTTAGCAGTTTTTTTGGTCTTCTTTAGGTTCCGCTTGACAATAGCCCAGTATTTCTCAATTGGGCGGAGCTCTGGCGTGTTGGGAGGATTCTTGTCCTTGGGAACCACCTGCACGTTGTTGGCGGCGTACCACTCCATGGCCTTTTTACCGTAATGGCAAGATGCCAAATCCGGCCAATACAGTACGGAACAACCGTGTTTCTTCAGGAAAGGCAGCAGACGTTTATTCAAACACTCTTTCACGTAAATTTCTTGGTTGACAGTCCCGGAAGCTATGAAAATGCTGCTTTTCAAGCCACAGGTACAGATGGCTTGCCAAACCAGATATTTCTTTGCGAACTTTGACAGTTTCGTGTGCTTGAAAATATCTGCTACCTTTCCCCTTCCTTTTGCCGTATAAAACTCCTGTCCCGGAAGCTGCTTGTAGTCGGCTTTGACGTAGGTTTCGTCGTCCATTACCACGCAGTCAAACTTCGTCAGCATCGTCGTGTACAGCCTCCGGGATCGCGCTTTGGCCGTCGTATTTTGTTTATCATCGCGATTTGGAGTCACTACCTTCTTGTAAGTCGATAAACCGGCTCGTTTTTTGGCTCGATGCACGGTTGTAGACGATACACCCAGCTTATTTGCGGCATCTCGGAGAGATAGGTTAGGGTTTCGCTTGAAACTACCGGCAACTCTCTTTGTCGTCTCAGCGGCTTCCGGTTTTCGATTTCCCCCCGATCCAGACTTCCTGGCTGTCGACAAACGTTCCCCAAACACTTTAATTACATTTGTAATGGTTGATTTGGCAACTTATAGCGATTTTGCCAACTTTGCGTGCGAGTAGCTCGGATTTTCGCGATGCGCGAGCAAAATTTTGATACGCTGCTCTTCTTGCTTGGACGGCATTTTGACATCTGAAGAGTGAATTCCAAAATCAAAATAGGAGCAACATTCTATACACACACACCTTCAAAATGAGGGGTGTTCAGGTTTTTTAAATGCAAAATTGAAAGAAATACGTCAAGTTGATATTGACAAAATTTTGACCGTATCGCCCTTTAGCAACATTATTTTGTTTATTATCGCTATATTAATGAACATTTGGTACATAGGCCGAATGAAGGAGCTAGGCTAACATTACATCCCCTTACCCTATATCGATTTTTCTTTTCTTTAACAACTTCCACTCAACTTTAAACAAAAAAAAAAGTCCCTATTCACCAGAATGAATCCAAAAATGGAATCTTTGAAAAATATATGTGACGGACTTGAAGTGTTCTTAACGAGTAAAATCATGAAACTATCAAAACTTATTTATCATAGTTTTGAGCATATCTTGATAGTCATTACAAGTATTCGCTGATAAAACTATCAAGTTTTGAGCGAACCCTTGGAAATAGTCTTGAAAGCCTTCTGTAGTATGGGCCTTCTGAACTTATTAGCGTTTAATTGGCTGTTTTATCGATGTTATGTAGAATATCTTGTTTCATGCATGACTTTATCAAATGAGTATTTAAAACTTCTTCAAGTGTACCTTAAAATCTCTCTTAATTTGTTACTGGGTTTGGTCTTCAATCCGGTTGGAACAAGAAGACGTGAAGCGCAGTAAGCAAAGTAGGCGAATCTTGAGTAGCAAGATTTGGCGAGTGTGGGACGTCAACAAAGTTGGAGAGAAGCAGCCATGAATCGAGTACGTGTTGTAGACGAGGCTTTAACATTGTAATGTTGTTACACTAATAAATTGATATCGGTAAATATTGGGCACAAAGATAATGCCCGATGAGTATAATAGAGTCCTATATACAGTGGAAAACAGTTGATTGAAATGTTAATCCTTCTTTCTACAAAATTCTCGAACTTTCTGTGGTGCACCTGTCATCAGATTCCGTACAGTATTCTTGGATAAGCTAGTGGTTGTGGTTCTCCAACTTCAATTGAAACCGCCTATTCCTTTTTTTTTTCTTCTTAGTCCCGAATGGTTTCCGTTTAATCAGAGCCCACTATTTTGCTGTCGGACGGGCATTTAACATTAAAAGAGCGTCGTGAATTCGCTATGGCGTCATTTATAAATAATATAGTCTCACAAAGAATTGATTCAATGGAAATACTATCAAAATTAAACTTTAACATACCAACAAGGCATTTAAGACATCGACAGTTATTTACAACAAATTATCATCGCACGAACTATGCAAAATATGGAACGATTAACTAAATGATGGTTAATTACAATATCCATTGGTAGTATAGATTTTACAATGTCGAAAGAAAAATTAAAACAATATTTCCGCACGGGCTAGGTTTAAGTTAAGTTAAGTACTTATTGTAATTAAAACGGTCTACAACTGATTGACGACGACAAATAAATAAATAAATAAATAAATAACCTTTTGTGCCTTATATCTTTCCAAGGCGGATTTTTCAAGGAGGAACAACGTAAACATTCTAGTTGATAGTGCCGATAGAGACGAATTTTTCGAATTTGCGACCATAACCACAACTGCCAAACCAAATCCTTCTTGAGGAGTCTAGATAATTTATTAGTCTGAAAATGCTTGGCAACGGCGTTTCTTAGCATTGCGGTATAAAGAGCCAGACTCGGAAGCTGTTGAAAGTCTTCGAGGACATGACTTGTCATCACGGTTGGGTACCTTTTTCACTTTGTACGCCTTCACTCCATGCCTCTGCTTCACTTTTTGTACATATGATTTTGAGCTACATTTTGCACAGAAAAGTTGGAAAAATTTCTCAATGATGGCTAACACCTTCTTGTTCATTTGGTGGGAGCATACTTTACGGTTTGTTTCGCTTCCAACTTTTGCAAACACTTAACACGGTACTTCTTGTACGTTTTAGTCTCCTGGCAAGAAACATACCGACAGCGTCTGATTTCGATGCCGTTCGTAAAAAATAAGCTTGTGCACTTCCACCTAATTCGACGGAATTTTACCAAATGCAACTTGAATGTAAAGATGTAGTGTCACAAAATATAGTAGAGATTTTCAATTGTCATACTTCTGAAACGGTTTAGTAATCTATGAAATAATTCTTAAACTACACTGAGAGTAACGTGCCCAAAATTTAACGCGGACAGGATTTATTTAATAATCGCATAATACTGTTTTATGTGCTCAAAAGTTTTGATTACATATAAATCCTAGAGGGTTTGAGCTGTTTAGTGGAATCCCTGTAACTAGAAATTAGAAGAAAAATTAGTATCTTCCATTTAATTCCAACTACCTTTGCTTATCTTCGACAGATACGCGTATTTCGTCTACAATGTGCAGACTTCTTCAGTGTCTCGTACTAATAACTCGACTTGACACGAGACACTGAAGAAGTCTGCACACTGTAGACGAAATACGCGTATCTGTCGAAGATAAGCAAAGGTAGTTGGAATTAAATGGAAGATACTAATTTTTCTTCTAATTTCTAGTTGATTAGATATATTTTTCGAAAAATATGCAGTCACATATTTATAAGCTTCCATTTATTATTGACAAAATTCAACTATCTATTGAGTGTAATACGCATGAGTGAACAAAAGATTTTTTTTCTGCAAACTTTCTATTATTTTGATTTTATTTTGAGAATGAGAAATGTTAATTTACATTTTGTATCTAGTTTTTACTGGTAGGATCATAAGGCACATTCCTTAAAGTTTTACTAGAGGAATCCAAAGTTATAAAAGTCGTTGTCCTAGCTGTTAGGTGCGCAACTAAGTTCTCGCTGTTTTTTGGTGAAAAAAAGAACTTTATTTTGAAAACAAAGATTAAAAACAAATTATTCAAAGTATTGCCCATCACTCGCTACGACTTTTTCCCATCTTTCTGGTAGAACGTGAATACCATTTCGATAGAACTGTTCGTCTTTTGATGCTATCCAAGAATCAAGCCATTTTGAGATGTCATCATATGAGTCGAATTGCTGACCATGTGCCATCGAACGGAACAAGTAATAATCGGACGGTGCAATATCAGAAGAATATGGCGGGTGGGGTAGGACTTCCCATTTGAGCGTTTCCAAGTAGGTTTTCAGGGGTTTCGCAACGTGAGGTCGAGCGTTGTCATGCTGAAGAATCACTTTTTCGTGTCTGTGCTCGTATTGTGGCAGTTTTTCGTGCAGTGCTCGGCTCAATCGCATCAATTGAGATCGATACCTTTCCCCGGTTATGGTTTCGTTTGGTTTCAACAGCTCATAATAAATAACACCAACTTGGTCCCACCAAATACACAGCATAACCTTCGCAGCGTGAATATTCGGCCTAGACGACGATGTTGAAGCATGCCCGGGCAGTCCCCATGAATGTTTCTGGGTTACTGGTATGAATCCATTTTTTGTCACCCGTCACAATGTAATGTAGAACACTCTTCCTTTTTTGCCGCTGGAGCAGTTGTTCACAGACGAAAAAACGACGCTCAGCATCTCTTGGCTTCAAATCGTAAGGACCCCAAGTTCCTTGCTTTTGAATCATTCCCAACGCATGCAATCGTTTAGAAACTTGACGGGAAACTCTAAATCCTGAACCAAGCTCTTCTTGCGTTTGACACGGATCCTCATCGAGCAATGTCTCCAATTCAGAGTCTACGAAGTTTTTTGGCCTTCCTTCACGTGGACGATCATCAATACTGAAATCATCGTTTTTGAAGCGACGAAACCAATCACGACACGTTGTCACCGTAAACTCTTTGGAGCTCTCGATGTGCTTCAGCCGCCGTTTTCTTCGAATGAAAGAAGAAAATCAACACTTCCCGCAAATGACGATTATTTGGCACGAAATCAGACATCTTCAAACAACCAAAATATATAACACTAAACCAAAATCACTGATTTGGCAAAGCGCACTAGTCCAGATGGATGAAAGTCATTCTAATAAAGATAAAAAAAATACTTTAAATACTCAGCTAAATATAGGAATCCCTATTGCATCAAAGTAGATCCACATCAACCTTGGCAGAAATTTGGAATAATTTCCAATGTCAAACTAAAAAAGTATGTTGTTCCAAAAGCGATTGTTCACAAAGTAGACGGAATCGAGTACATCGTTGTAATACCTTTGTATGATCTCCGGTTGTTATTATGTTCGCATAATGATTTAATCTACGGCAAGCTTTCTCATACGTTCATTATGGGGGATAGAAAAAAAACACACTGTTTACCTTATTTATTCAAAAATTATTAAATAAATTTTATTTCATCATATAATATCTCTTTTTGCAGAACTCCCCAGGATAGCTGCACCTACCTAACGGACAACTTCCGCTCTCGATGTGTTCAAATCTACAACTATCATCGATTGCTCAGCTGGGATTCGGCTCGAGGCCTGCACGTGGACATTTTCAAGGTACCAACATGTTGTTCCTGTCACATCGATGGCTACCGGGAAGTCTTCCCGCCATTCAACGGTGGCAATGAATACGATTCCAAGAGCGATTCCTACGAAGATCCTAACGTTGCCGCAAGTAATGCTCACGTAAAAGCCTCACAGTACAGCACACTCAAATTTGACAACGATGAACCGGAAAACGTCGAAGACAACATCGCCTACCACTTCGCCAATGGCTTCCAGCGCATGAAACCTCCAAAATACGACAACGGATTATTGATCCCACCGAGCCCACCTCCACAGCAGTTCACCAAAAACCGTTTCGAGCGGCCAAAGTTGAGCCCACCGAAGAAACAAAACCTGGCCCATTTCATTCCACCTCCACTCCTTGACACCTTCCTGAGCCCACCACCGAACGAAGTAAGCTATCACAGCCCGTTCAAACGGGGACCACATTTCACCAATGATAACACCCTCAAGCGAACCGCACAGATCCAACCCACCCGCAATCGACTGCCCATTCGTAAGCAAATCAATGTCGATCAGAACATTGCCGAAACTGACATCCGAATCAACCAAGTTCAAGTAATGCCTCCCAACAAACAGGACCGACTTCCACCCACCCAAGCCACGGAGAAGCACCGCAAACGATACACCACCACCCCGCAAACCCCAACGCACCACAAAAAAGAGAAAATCCCTCACTACCAAACCCGTCCCAAGCCGCATTCGGTCAAATCAACTCCAATCATCCCGGTTACTTCACCGCCAACTACCACATCGACCGCGGCCACAACCAACGGTCATCAGCGGATCAACTACAACTACCATCCCATCATCGACTTTTTCGAAGACGAGGAAGCTCCGGAACTCCCGGAACAAATTGACCGCATCGGTTTGAATAGCAGAAGTAGCAGCGACAGCGGAACTTCGATGAACAGTTGGAAACCCGTCCTACACAATAGTCAACAACGACCCATGAGGATACCGATTTGAACCGATGTCACTCTAAACCCTTTCTCTTCTCTCACTCTCTAGATTAGCATAATAACTTATTGATGAAACTCACCACAGTTCAGCGCTGATGTGGTGAGCAAAATTTCGAGCTTGAAAGCTTACGGCAAACATTGACTTTCTCTCATCTCACTCGAGACTCACCAGTGGTGGTGGCTAGTGAGGTGATTTCAACGATCGCTCCAGCGAGGAACTTGCTTTGCTCATTTTTCTCTCTCTCTGCATCTTCTTCGGGTGGCACAGAGAAAGAAAACTTCCGAGCTTTCCACAGTTCTCAACAGCGCCTACGTACTGAATAACCTGAGCTCAGACCGGTGAGAAACGTTTCTTTCGAGCGTTTCTTTCTCTTTCCCATTTCGGCGGTCGACCGTCGGCCGCCTTAAGTTATGTACCTTTACCTTGTAGATGAATGTGGTTGCTCAAACTTTTCATTACCTAGCTGGTTTTGCTTATGATGTAGGTTTTTTTTAAGGATAAGAACTAGTGTTAAAACAGTAAATTTAAATTTTATTTATGAACCGATGAATCGTGATCAGTGAATTTTTGCGACCATGGTTTTTGCGCTGTTTTATTGAATAGATTAAAAACCGAAATGAAGTTGATGGAATGGAGAAATACATTCGCTGTGATTCTAGACTGTCTGTCGTTTTAGCTGTCAGAAACTATCCGAAATGTCCGCTTTGTATTTCGATTGTGCTGGGAAAATATAACTTCAAACAGGGCAATACAGGAGGCTTGCAAATAGCAGAAATTTCTATTAGCTATTTGAAGAATTCTGGAAAGTGTGAGCTGTTTAGTGAAATACCTGGAACTAGACAATGATGAGTATTTTCCATTTAATTCTAACTACCTCTATTACTATCTTAAGAGATTTGCGTATTTCATCAAGAGTTAAGAGTACACACAAAAAAAAATGAATTATAACAGGCGCGAAAAATTTCCCCTCGTTCAATTTCAAGCCAAAGGAGATGAAACAACGAATTGTTTTTGCAATCTTTCATGCGCCATACAACAATGTTTGCAATCTTCCATACAACAGGCTAGATTCAGGCGTTATCCGGCTTAGATTTAAATGAAATATCCCATTGTTTTCTGCCAAATCTAGCATTCGCTTTATGTGCACTACACAGAAAAAAATAATTAATTTAAACAAGCGTGTAAAATTTCCCTTCGTTGAAGTCCAAGCCATGGGAGGCGTAAACAACAAAATTGTTTGCAATTTTTCATACAACAATGTTTGAAATCTTTCATACAACAGGCTAGATTCAGGCGTTATCTGGCTTAAGTTTACATGAAATATCCCATTATTTTTTGCCAAATCTAGCATTCCCTTTATGTGCATTAATTACGCCGAAAATTCAATGTCTCTTTTTATCTGTGTAGATCACGGAGAAATTAAATGTTTCTTTCTATCTGTGTATAGGATAATGCCCAATTCCCTTACTTTTTTGCATTTTTCTTCTATTTGGTTTCTTATAAATATTTCAGAGCGAGGTGTTTCAAATTTTCTGCTAAATGCTATTGAGTTACATTTATATTAGTTCAAGTAAGCTTTTTCTCTCTTCAGGTGTTGAATCAACTAGTTTTGTTCTGAAATTATTCTGCACCTCTAGAATTATTTATTTCTATGAAGAACTTCATTTAGTCTGCATATAAGTACTTGGAATTTTTTAAGTATTTAAGAAATATCGTTTACGTACAAAATAGGAAGACGTTAGCTTAAATGCGAACCTTGGGGTAACTGAGGTAACTGAGATGAAGTCTGAAATTTTTTCTAAGACGAACAGTCAAATCAACAGTCCAGGTTCCATTCTTTTTTTTGCAATTTGAAGTAATAATGGTATGAATGGTAATGTCGGTTCGGCAAATACTTTACGGAAGTCAGTCTGAAGGGCTTCTACGTGCTTGTAATTGCTCATTCCGTTTAGAATAAAAGATCCAAGTTCAAGAATATTTGCTTTTAATTTGATTTTGTACTTGCTGAAACATATTTTCATTTACGAGAGATTCGAAAAGTTTTGGAATGCAAGAGATAAAGCCAAATTCAAAGTAAATTTTGACGCATTCAAGTGATTATAACTCAAGAATTCAACAACATACACGTTTGATCAAACCGTCAAAGGGTTTTTATTTAGCTTTCAAACCATAAATAAAAAGTTATTACATTCCACTGTTTCGAACGAACTGTCGCACTTTACTTGTGGTCGATGCCATTATGATCTGCACAGTCGCTGGTGACACTGTACGGGCGAACTAATTTGTTGCGTATTTTTCACTCCTCTTCCGCATTCTCGAAGTTTTCGCTTGACAATTGCCCAATATTTTTCGCTCGGTCTGAACTTAGGGCAATTTGGAGGATTAATCTCTTTGGCGACGAAATTAATATTGTTTGCAGCATACCATTCAAGTACCTCCTAAGAGAAGTGGCAGCTGGCTTGATCCGGTCAAAACAGAACGTTGATCTTGTGTTGCCATACCATTGATTTCCAAGCAAACTTATCAGCAAAAACAAAAACAGATGGTAGACAATTTTTCATATGGTGTCATGGCCAATGAGTATCATTTTGATCAAATGAATTGATTATCTCTTGAATTTCCGCATGAACTTCTTGGCAGCCACTCTTGATGTTATCGGAAATTCAAATCTAACAATCCTACTTTACCTTCCAGAAAAATATGGTAAGTTTTTACCTAGGGGTGAGACAGCTCTACTCTGAGATGCTTTGATGCACCGAGTAACTCACGAGTAACTCAATATAGTTTGAAATTGAATCAATCTTCATCTGTTCTTATCGCTTGCCAGGGTTTCAAAAAGTTTGAAAAAAGGACAGTGCTAGCTTGCTGAGTACCGTGAGTTACTCGAGGTACCACAACGGCAACTCTGAAATTGCTCGCGATAAGGAGCTGTCTTGCCCTTTGGTTTTTACTGAACTCAGTTTCTTTTTAAATTTCTGATAAGTCTCATCCTGATCTGCGAAGAAAATTTCTCCAAAACTTTGGGAATGTTTTCTCCAGTCGTTTTTGTCATTATGATGAATTAGCTGATCAAATAGCATATCTTAGATTCTGGGTTTTTTTTTCTCAACAATCAGAGTTGACATAGCAAAGAAGCTACAAATCTATCACGCCAAGGGCTAGTTTTCAAATCCCTCGCTTGGCAGTGCTACATTTTTGTATGAGGATGTTTTTTTTCCATTTTATGTTTTATAAGGCTTCACGTTTTGCGCTTTTTGCGTCATATAAAAGTACGAAATAAAGTATTATACACCTCAATTTATAACCTGTTTTTGTCATTTAACAGTACTTTCAACTTGTTTAATACAAGCTGTGTTGCTTGGGTTGGTAACAACTGGCACTGTCAACCAAGATATTTATTCAAAGGAATGTTTGCATAAACGCGTATTATCTTTCTTGAAGAAACTTCGTTATTTCGTGCTGTTTTGGCCAGACCTCGCTTCTTGCCACTACGGAAAAAAGGATCAGGAATGGTATACCGCCAATAGTGCGCAAATCTTACTCAAACTCGCCGAAACTGCGCCCAAGTGAAAAATATTGGGCAATCGTAAAAAGAAACTTCAAGAGAACGCAAAAAAAACAGTAGGAAGTGAAAAACAGCTCAACGAATTTTGAAGACATTTGGCATACGTATGTTTATTTCCATTCGGAGAATTAGAGATTTAAAAAAAAAATTGGAAGGTTTCAAAATCACCAAGATCAAAGTTCGAATTTAGCATGTCGTTTATTTTCAATCAAATAAATATATTGTAAGACCCTTGCATTCGTACATAATGATCATACGTTGGGGTTATGGTACTTGTGAGTAATGCCGTTTCGTAAAATTAAAAAATGTCATGTTCATTGGCACTCTAATGGTCACACTGGAATTCGCTATCGCATCTTCCAATTCTCTGTTAAAGTTCACAGAAAAAAAAAGTAAGCTTAACAAGCGCGTAAAATTTCCTCTCGTTCAATTGCAAGCCAAAGTAGGCGTAAACAACGAAACGTAAACAACCTTTCATGCGCCATACAACAATGTTTGCAATCTTGCATACAACAGGCTAGATTCAGGCGTTATTTGGATTAAATTTACATGAAATATCCCATTAATTTCTGCCTAATATAGCATTCCTTTTATGTGCATTAGATAACGCAGAAAATTCAATGTTTCTTTTTATCTGTGTTGAACTATTCGTGTTTCTGCAACTTGCCCCCCACATCGTCTGAAATATCATTGCCAAAGTCTTGTTCAAAATTTACAAGATTTTTGAACTGATCTGATCGATTTAATCGAAGTCATTTGGTCATTTGACGCACCTTATGAGTGGAATTTCGACCAAAATAAGAATCATCCAATATATTTCACACTCGACAAAAAAAAAATCCAATATTGTGAAACTGCGACTTCAATAAGCCATCATAATCAAACAACATCAGTGATAATAAGTTTGACAAAAATACCCATCATGCGATGAACTAACAACGTTCCTGTGTTTCTTAAATATAAAAACATTTATTCAAACGCTTTTTCGAGCCAAACCGTGCAATTATTTATCAAATTGCTGATTAGCAACACCTGGTTAATAATTCAAGACCGTCAATTTCCATGGGATCGAAATTTCAAGTCTACTTTGCCTTTGAAATATTGATAGAGCTAAATAACTGCTCCTTACATTTGCACGACTATGAAATAGACATTGCAAACCTATCTTAAATGATCGATTGGACAGAAGCGAAAACATTTTTGTATTAAATAAAATAGACCCCAAACAATCATAATTGCAGTCTTACTTTCCGACACCATCTCACTCGCGAAATTTAACTAACCATCTGTTGGATGGAAAAAAATCATGTTGACCTTAAAGTCGCATCCGCATGCAAGATCCAATTGATGAATCACACCAATTCAAACATCATCCGTCGTGCTCTTTTCCGAATTTTACCAATCGATGCCAAACGATGCCAATCAAATTGCCGCGATGAAGTCAAAGGAATGGCCAACAATCAAATGTATCCACCGCTGGACGATTATGTCACTCCGACGCCCCCCGGCGGCCACAAAACGGCAGTTTAGACTAATCTTCACCACACGGATTATGCAAATAAAACAGCACGGGAAAAACTAGGTGCCCAACTGGCGCGCGGCCTAACGAGCAGTAATCGTTAATATTTTGCGTTTTCTTGCCGTTTTTATGCCGTAGATAAACATCCAAAGAGAATCGGGCGTGAAAATGGGACCTTGTTATGGTGAAAGTCCGCTTTGTCTAGGGATTGGGTTGATCGGTAGAGCGGCGGTTTTCACGCTCAGCGAGACGAATCAAAACTCGGTTGGGGATGATGAGCTCCAGCTTGTAGGTACATTTGATAAGACAGTCAAATTTGAAGCTGAACGCTGTTTTAACTAAACTGCACGCGATCGGAAGGTACGTGTTTTTTGGTTCTTACCTCCATCGAAGAATTCTAATCATGCCAAGAAATCGCAAACATTTCGCCGCTAATAATAATAATCAAAATTCAATCACCTGCTTAGCATATTCATATGCAGCGGAAGAAAAAAACCCGAAAAGGGATCGCACCATCACTCAACGTCTTCGGTTGGAGAAGAAAATTGTTCTGGACTTAAATGCCCTCATTTTGTAGCGGATTTTTTTGGTAGATGTTGCTAGTCCCCCGGGGGCTCTATAATTATGCAACAACTTTATGACCTCTGCTACACACACGGTTGACTGCTTGGTGAGAGAATCAATTACTTTTATGGGAGTCAAAGGCGTGTTGGTGTTTTTGTTTTGAAGGGTAGGCGAACATGCGTTTGTATACACGAAAAGTGATTTTATGGTCTTGAAAAAAAACATATTGATTGGTTTTCAATGGGGCAGAAAAACAGATTGATAAAAGTGAGCAAAAGGACATTTAGTTTTATGGGCTATTGAACAATGTTAACCTTGTTTGACAACAGTGAAATTAACATGCTTAATGTTAAAAGAAAAATGTATTGCATCTTGTGTTTTACATCAAATCTTGCGTCAGCCAGGTGTAACTAGACACCAACGCGAATCACATCATCGGCGTCAAGGAATGGGTTCCGAAGACGTAGATATGATTTATTCGAAAACATTCGTCTCTTCCTTGGACACGGGAAATCTTCGACAATCTTTTCAACCAAAAACAAGCTTCACGAGCAGACGAAGTTTAGGGAGATTCGAAAGCAAAATCCGACTGCACCAAGTAAAAGCGTGTGTGATTAAAATCTCGGAATGCATACATTTTGCTGCATAATTAGGATTTTCAGGAATGTAATGAGCGCTAAAGCTAGAGCCTACTTTCTTAAAAATAACGAAGATTACTGGTGATATAATCCTTTTTTCATGTAAATACTGCGAGACATCAATTTACTGTTTTGTTAAATACTAATTTCAAATCCAAAATAAGGGACATTGCTTAGGGACATCACCTCGACTGTCTTCATAAATTGTTTGTCCGAGAAGATGTCTATAATCCATGTTCAGGTCTCCACATTCACCGTCCATGAGGATGCATCCTTCGTACTTTGTTAGAACCTCATTTTACAACTTCCGGGCACGTCTTTCGTCCACAAGATTTTACTGCAGTGTCATGTATGGTTGCTTACTGAACCGAAAAGATCGGAATCCTTCTCGCAAACGACTCCATCTGACGGTTTAGCTGGCATTAAATTTAAGTGCAATATCATAAACTGAAAGCCCTGGGTTTGCCCTGATTAGTTTTAACACCTTCAAATGCAACTGCTGGTCCTTGTTTTCACTACGATAGTTGCTATGATCCTGCCGATCAATATTATGCCGCTCATGGAAATGTTTGAGAACACTGCACTCGGCAAATCTATCCAATTTCAATGATTTTGCGATTTTTGAACCTGGCCACGTCGGATTTTCAAATTTGAAAAAGAATGAATCGTGGTGAACTTTTCAGTACAGTAAGAAAAAACATCCCAAACTCTTCCCTTCGGTTCAAAAAGGGGTATGGGCGCGTTCTGCCGAGTTGGTCTTGGCAGATTTCATGTATGAATAAGCTGCAACATCAACTTTCATAAGTGTCTGGACTAAATGGACAGGTTGTAATGATCACTTAAAGACGCGATAGGGGAATTATTGCCCTGATATTCCAAATTTAGGACGGAGTAAAATGAATCTTGTCTACTATAACTAAACGTGATAGAATTGCACATACGAGTGGCAATTGATGATGATGATGGTCCCGCCCTTACCACTACAAAGGTTTGAGCTAGACGATTTTATCTATAAGATAATTAATTTGGTAACAATTCAAACCAGTTATGCAAAAAAAAACGAACTGATTTCATCTACACGATATAAATTTCTTCAAAAGTATCCATTTGCTTCACAGCGACATAATTGTTAAAAGCTTTGATGTTAACCACAAAAGTTTGCAAGTTATCCCAGCGATCAGGAAATTCTGTTGCAATCCAGTAAAAGGACATTATCAAAAGACAAGCCAATATCCGATCTTGCCCGCTACAGAGTCAATGAGGTTCCAACACTGATGGAACCGCCACCTTAGTTTTGGGCTGACCAAGGCTATCCCCAATCAGGGAGATCTCGAAAATGTCCAAACCGAAAAAATCCTGGACCGGCATTAGTCAAACTTTTACTTTCAACCACAAAAGAATTGATGAAGAATTCCCCGACATTCAGCCAGACAACTCGCTACTATTTCATAGTACCATCTAAAGCATCAAAGGCCAATTTATTTTTACGAATTCAAAAAGAAGTCCATCATATCTGTATACTGCGCGTGAGGCTCAAACAATTGTAGACTACTTTCTTAATTTTTTTTTAAAACTAACACAACATTATACAAATTTCCATCATCATCACTGCAGGGAAAAGTTGCTCTAAATCGGTCATTTATTAACCTTAAAAAAAAATGGTGGTGAAACTTGAAATAAAAACGTATTCCTATTTTTTTATGTTGAATAAAATTAGGGTGGTCCGCATTTTTACGGAAATGCAATAACTAACTTTTTTATTTGCAGAAATAGACGTTTATAATCTTTGGCAAAATTGTAGCGTAAAAAATTTCATAAAATTTTTATTAAACTTTTTTTTTTGTAGCTTGAAAATTGACCGATTTAGAGCAACTTTTCCCTCGTCAACTTAGGTCGAGCCATAAAAACAAGTTTTTCTGTCCTAACTTTTTTATTTCAATTTTCATCGTTAAGTTGTGTTCGGACGAGTTGTAGAACTTTTAAAGGCGCGTATTTTGATATATTAATTTGGCCACTTACTTCATCCAATCAATAGTGATTGAAGTTTTTCTTCTTAAACCATTCCAGATTCAAATGTAATTTTCTCAAGATACAGAAATAACATACCTCTAGTTTTCACATATGTTGAACAATATAAATTGTCCTTCCAAATAACGTCTTTAATTTTTTTTTGTATTTGCCCCAATCATGAAAATCAACATTTAAAAAGGGCGTATTTTTTAAAGAAAAACTTCAATAACTATTGATTTATTGAAGCTAGCGGCAAAATTTGTATATCAAAGTACGCGTCTTAAAAAGTTCTAAAACTTGTCCAAACATAACTTCACGGTGGGAATTGAAATAAAAAAGTAAGGGCAAAAAAATCAATTTTTTATAGTACACCCTAAGTTGATGAGAAAAAATTGCTCTAAATCGGTCAATTTTTAAAATACAAAAAAAAATTTTATTTAAAAATTCCATGAAATTTTTTGCGCTACAATTTTGCCAAAAAATGTAAACGTCTATTTCTGCAAATAAAAAAGTTAGTTTTTGTATTTCCGTGAAAATGGGGACCACCCTAATTAAAATTAACATAAAAAAATGGGCGTGTATAATACAAACCATATTGTAGAACATTACTTTGCTGTAAAGTTTCAAGTTTAGGCGCTGAGAGCATGTTTCCTCGTAAATTCGTGATCTGGACCATAGTGCACTGTGACGAACAAAATAGTTAATATTGTAGTATTGTAAATGTGAAAAAATAAAATTGAAAAAATAAAATAGCCAACTTATTATAATCCGTTTGTAAAGAACTTCGTCCGATACATTCTTCAATTTTACAAAAAAGCAGTATAAATGTACAAGAAATGGTCTACACAAAATAATCCGTTTTATAATAGTAAACATCGTCAGGTACAATCTTCATAAATATTTGAAAAAAAATACGCTTGCTGCTCAAAATACAGTTTTAACGTGTGAAATACATAGTCTTTTAAATTCTGAAAGTGTTGGTGCACGTTTAATATGTTTTGGCATCGAATTTAAAATATAATGAGTTTTGTGAAGCACATGTCAAGAAATTCGGTGTTCTTATTTCATCCGCGTTTCTAGTATTATATCTATGAAAATCGCTTCCTCTTTCAATTCGATCACACAAATATCGAGGAAGCAAACCATTAACTACTTTGAAAATGAACACCATAGTCAAATATATAACCATTGCAACGCGTCTAACATTAAAGTCGAGGAAGTGAATCTGTTACATCTCAAAATCAAACGCATTATTTTATTCTGCAAACGCTGTAGCCTCAGTATTTGTGTTTGATTGGCCAAAAATAAAATAGAAGGGCAAAAGTCCAAATGAGGAGAGATGATTGATTTGTATAGCTGTATTTTACTGCAAGTAGTTAAATCGTTTTTTAATCGGCATAGAATTCCATACTTCTTGGCAATTTTCTTGATGACATTGTCAATGTGAGCGTTGAACTTTAGCTTGTCATCAATAATCACGCCAAGATATTTAATCTCCCGAACGCGATCAATTGTCTCACCATCAAATGTAACTGAGACATTCTCATTTACTCGATTCTGTGAAATAACCATAAATTTAGTTTTTCTTATATTCAATTTCAATTGCTTACATTTCAACCATCTACTTAGAAAACGCAAATCTTCGTTCAAATGGGTAACGGCTTCATTAAAATCTTTAGCTGCAATGAACAACACAGTGTCATCTGCAAACAGATTAATGTCACAAAAACGTAAAACACGTCGCATGTCATTAATATACATAATAAACAAAAGGGGCCCTAAAACACTTCCCTGGGGCACTCCAAGGTCATTCCTCACGGGACTAGAAACAGAATCATTAAAAACAGTCCGTTGAGTTCTGTCAGACAAATAGCTCTGCAATTGCTAGGTTTCAATAATGATTTCAAAATTTTCCATAACTCTCTGCTGTTGTTTTGATGTTGATCAGTTTTCCTCTGTATATATTCACAACGAGTTTTTTTAATGGATTGTGAATATTTATTCCGCGCGATTGTGTACTCATTGCAATGATTATCACTATTAGATCTACAAAACTTTTTGTGCAATTTTTCCCTCTTGCGTTTAAGACGTAAAAGATCCAAATTGTACCAGCTGTTCGAGTTCTTCAAAGGAACAAATTTTTGTTCAACTAGCTTATTTGTACACGTTTTCATGGTATTAGTAAGAACAGCTGCAGACTCATCTAAACTACCGCTCGCGATTGAAAAAATCTACGCTTCTCTGAACAAGGTTAGAGACAGCCTGTTTTGAATATTTCCTCCAGCACTTCAATTTCACAAAATCATCGCTATTATTCAAGTTATTCTCAATTACGTTAATACCTACTGTCTCATGATCAGTTATTTTCAAATCAGTATCGACAACTGAACAAACAGAATCAAAGTTAGAATAAACATGATCAATCA
Organism: Aedes japonicus; assembly: GCA_034211315.2. NCBI lineage: Eukaryota > Metazoa > Arthropoda > Insecta > Diptera > Culicidae > Aedes > Aedes japonicus. The sequence continues at coordinate 22,901 of JASCZW010006844.1, read as the reverse complement.
AAGTTCTACTGTGCCTGGAAATTCACGTACATTCATCTACCGTTTGTCCTCAATTGAAAAAGTTAGCTGAATGCTTCAAATGATTCGAATTATTGTTATCACGCCAATTTATGTTGAAATCACCAGCAATTATATTTAATTTACTCGAATCAAGAAATACCTCAAGCCAGTTCTCTAAAATTTCAATAAAACGCTGGTAACTAGAACTGGGAGAGTGATATAAAACACCATAGTTACCCATCATCACGCCACGATAATGATGTTGCTGGTCGGTGGTAGTTGGTGTATTGACGAATGCACGCTACACACGATGGGCTGCTGGTGTGTGTGCCGTATAGATGCGGAGCAATATGGCTTTTAGATCGTGGAAATATTGCAAATTGCAATTATTGACGTTGTTGCACTGCTTATCACACAACTTTTTCTTCTTCAGAAAACCAAGACTGATTCCACTTGCGACGATTTCACTGGCGATCGAGAAAAAAATAATACTGAAGACTTTAAACAACTCGTGAAAAGCTTCCAAAGCAACGGAAAGCGGACCTAACGAACTGCACCGTTCGCTTGTTCACTGGGCTATGGATGGGTGTTGTGTGCTGAATAAATCCTACGGTTAATCCACTGAAATGATAGAAATCATTAATTGACCCCACACTGTGTCATGTGGTATAAAATCAATGTATGAATAAATCTATTTTATCACATTCTAGGTGTCTTTTGGAAAGAAAGTTCGCAATCCGAATTTTCTCTTATTTTATATAGTTTGTTTACCTCCTGTTTGAGTTTCGCTTTGTCTGTTAATATCTGTAAAAAGTTTTCTTGCTTTGACGCCATTGAAATTTCATCAAACATGAAAAGTCTTTCAAATCAAACAGCTTATTAGCAAAAATTATTCCAAATACTGCCGAAATAGAGACAGTTTAAATTTTTTTAACTTTGTTAATGGTTTATCTTGTAAACAAATCAAACAAAAATACACGAAAGAAACAGTTATTTCAATTTGGATGTATACAGATGAACATGAATTAATAATAACCAACGTTTGTTTTTATATAATAGATAGTTGATTTAAGGAATAAACTACCAATTTGTGACTGTTCCACAAGAATTTCTAGAAAAGTTGAAGCTCGAAAGCGCAAACCCAACGCAAATGTTATGCTGAAATGCTGATTGAGCCTATAATGCCGGTCATCATGTTGGTCAATGTTCAAACAGTCTCACACATACCCAAGAAACATTGCCCTTATCATCCAGCTTTGTTAAGTTTCATTAAAGTTTTATGAACGCCACTGAAAATCAATTTTGTTTTATTATGGTACCCAAAGGTGCCAATTGGATTTATATTTTAGTCAGGTTTATGAGAACCTACACAGCTTCTTTACAACGATCTTTAAACCTTGTCTCCTAACATTCCTTATACTCCTACCAAAGGTTTTATTATAACTTTATGAACTCGTAAAATGCTGTTTTGAAACGCTGTTTTAGGACTCATTCATTTTGTTTTATTATGGTCAGTGGAAAAACCAGCATTTAAAATGTTGCCTCCAGTAAAATTGGCATTGAGGGAAGGCACCAAATGACCAAATAGTTTCATAGTAGTCATTGCGAAGAAAAGTTGGCTTCCTGAAAAAAATTAAAATATAAGAAATCATTTAAATGTGGAAAAATAAATACACCACATACTACATGAAATGCCAATGAACTATTATTCGAACACCAACTTCAGCATTCTTCTAGATAACCTGAATTACATAAATTTACAGGAAATTAATAAATAATTTATCGAATATATTTGTTTCAATTTTGTTTTGGTGGATTTAAACTAGCATCATTTCCGAGGCGCATTAATTTTCAGCATTTATCTTGCCAATATTCACCATAAAATCAAATGCGTATAAATTTGGAGCTAGATACGCTATATAAAACTCATTTTGTTTCTGATGCTAAGCTTTAAAAATATTTTCCTGGAACACTAGGTCTTTTTTCTTGGATATTATTTACTGCTAAATAAGTCAGAACAGCAGAGAATCGAACAAAGCAGAACAACAAAAACCAACCACGCTATCACAGTGAAGTGTGACAGCTGTGGTCATTTGGCCCTAAACTGGTTTTGATGACAGCCAATAGGTTTTATGAAGGTTCTTAAGTGGTCATAGCATCTTTTGACAAAACAATTTTGAAAGTAGTTTTATCAACAAAGCTAGGAGGAGTGCTATACGGCTGGAATAAGACTAAAATTGTAACTTGGGTATTCTATTCGGCTCGGTCCCGTATATAATATTCTGGTCACGGTAGGAATCTTATTGGGAACGAGATCGTTTTCCTTCGTTGTCTTTACACGCCGTCTAATTTTGATAATTTAAAACTATCTTGTAATTGAGAATTGATAATGAACATCCAGCTTTACTAATATATGTAGAAAATCACTCTCATAAATCATCAACGTGTGATTCTATCCACCCACTTACCCTCGGGCTTGGTCACAATTAATAAGAATATTCGGTTACCATGTGTCATTGTAAAATGTTTCATTAACAAGCACCAAGCAACCTTCCCACAGAAAGAACAATCAAGTGTAGTCTTAATAACGTACTTCTCGCCACAACGCACAATGTCATTATGAGCCAAGTTCGATGAAACTTGAGGAAACCAATCATTCCAAGTAGCCCCGGTTATGCTTAAAACCATCTTCATGTCTCTCTTATCCCTCGCCCACACCAACTCACCGACGCATGCCGCCAATCCAATCAACTCATTAACAAATTGGTCCAAACGACTGTTCGGCTAATTCGCATCATTTTTTTTTTCTTCTTTTTTGGCGTTGGTTATTTCATTCTCCAACAAATCAAGACATTCATCTTGGCGCATTGTAGCATTGAACCGAATAGACAAATTGATCTTGGCTCCGATTTTGGCACCATTGCCTGTCTTTCATCCTCAGTTTTCACCACCCCCTCGCTCCGATTGGGTGCATTCGCACAGGAAAAGGCAATTTTCAACGCTTTACCTAAGCTGTTGCTTCTGCCGCCACCTCCCGTCAAAAACGGTTTTCGGCACACTTCAGCAGATTAGCTGTCAAGATTATCACCGAGTTCAACACGTCGTAACTCATTTCGTCTGAAAATTGCCATCCACCCTGAAATTACGGGGATTGAGATTTTTTGGATCTATCTTATCTCGCCCATCATGCAGCTTGGCCGTAGAAATTGGTTGAATTCCTTGGACCATCATTGTGGCGGTGGTGGAGAAGGCGGGGGAGGGGTATTTGAGAGTAAAAGCACTCTTTTTTTTGAAAAGCATGAGTAAATTTTCGCTTTCGATTAGCTTACTACAACTAACTAATTGTATCGCTATCATATTTTGGCTACGCTTTTGCTTTCCTCCTTCAAGTTTTTGGTTTTGTTTGGGTGGTCTGAAGAAAGGCCCCTCATCTAGATGGGGGAAATTAAGTTACGCAAACAATTTGCTACAACTCCAATACACACAAACTCGCAATGCGCAATTTTCGGTTCTTTTTTTTGTGGGTTTTTTGTTTTTAATTGGGTGGATCTCTAGACTAGCACTGCGGCTGTTGCTACAATTTTTGGTCAAGTGGAGATTAGATGTTGTCTGTAAATAAACAAACAAAGCAGGCGCGAGACGGCTTCTTGTTGTTCGCCGGCTTTGGGAATGTGTGTCAACCAATATCGTCGCATCGCTCAGTTGGCAGGAGATTGTAATTCAGGAGCTGTTTCGGGCAAATGATGGCTGGAGACAGTGGTTGGTCGAAATGAGCTTTACTATAAATGAGGCTTGATTAAGTTCGATGATGAGTTTGTTTATGTAACGTATGCGGAATAAAATTTCGATGAAGTTCAAACCGGTATGTGTTTGTAAAGTTATATGAATTGGTTTATCTCTTGGTATAGGCTCATTTATATGATTACTCATTTAATCTAAAAATATTAGGACCCATTCTAGCAGCTTTGCGGCAGAGCTCGAGCTTTATTTTATCGATCAGATGCTTGGCACTCGATCCGATGCAGGATACTATTAAAATGGATCGAATCTTATTTGACAGATATAACACAGGTGGTACATTTCAACGGATAGATCTCTAGAGTATTTAATGTCACCTCAGAAGTTCCACAGGGATCTCATTTAGGTCCTCTTTTATGTATTCTTTTTGTTGATAATGTTAATCTTGTGTTAAACCATCTTAACGTAATTATCTATGCTAATGAATATTGAACTGTACCTGGAAATCTGCAGTAGGTTAGATTTGCAACATTTTCAGAGCCAAATCGATGTCTTCTACGAACGGTGTGTCTGCTTAGTATTCATATTAAAAAGTGTAATATCATATCATATTCAAGAAAACTTACTCATCATGATTTAACGTGTACTTTAGGACATAAGTTTATTGAAAGATGCAACAAAATTAGAAACTTAAGCGTGATTATTGATTCTAAATTGACCTCTGTAGATCATTTTAGTTCAACAATTCTCAAAGCATATAATATGTTTGAACTCATCAAAACCGTTCAGTTATCATTTTAAAAACCCATATACCATCAAAACACTTTATGTAGCGTACGTAAGATCTATTGCAAATATTGCTCTGTTGTTTGGGCTCCATACCATGAAACATACATTTGTAAAAAAAAATCTTTAAAAATGGTCGTTGGGAGCATCTAGTCTAAGATAGTTAAGTGATGCTCCATTTCTCCTCAAATGGTTGGGACCTTAGCATTAACTATGGCCCTAGCCCCATATGGCTTATGGTTATAGCGCCCTTACTCGCTCTCTGAAAAGAGAAGAATGTTTAAGAAAATAAGTACGGGTGGTGAACGATAACTTGTCAGAGGATTTGCGCTCCTAATTGCATCCCTATACAAAAACATGGTACCATAGGGATCCAGCATCCAGTCAGATCCAGCGTACATGGCAGCGATGAAGCTGAACAGTTCGAGACGAATGTACAGCGCATCAGGAAACAGAGAAAAGGTAACGTCAAGATGTTCACTAGCAGATTTGGTCGTTTTAAAAAAATTGAAAAAACTTAATCATTGAATCATTGGGTACAATTTACACCATAACGTAGAGACTGCACAGAAAAATAATACTTAAAAATATAATATATAATATAACATGTATAACATACGGAATCTATATCGACTGAAGAATAAAGACACCAAAACAAACATTAACAACATAACTCAAAGGCTCATTCTCCGCCCATACAGAATCCTGCGTTGGCTGTGGCTGTAGCTGGCTTGGGTGTGACAGGCTCTTGCATCATTCTGGCCGAGGACGTGGAATCCCAAGGAACATTGCTGATTTTATCATGATTTTATAGCATTTTTCAAGTCTAATTCATGATCTTCAGAACCCTTATAAAACCAAAATTGTTACTTGGAATGCTATCAGAGGAGGAATAGTCAGAACGGACTCGTTGGCTAAGTGGCAGCAAGAGTGGGACAATAGGGGAAATGGAAGGTGAACCCACCGGTTCATCCCGAATGTGTCTGCATGGGTGAACAGAAATCGTGTTCCGGAAATATCTTCACACCTTCGCCTCTCTGTCCAGAGTGTGTAAACATAGAAGAGACACCGGAGCACGTCATCTTTCGAAGAAGCGCGCAGGGATATTCCTGGTATGACTGCCGACAATGGTACGCTGTTGACCGGGTAGTAACGCGAATGGTGGCCGAAAAGCTTGATCAGTGTCTGGAGGATTCAGCTGGATCAGTGTCTGTTTCGCCGGAGACTCTTCGCCGGAGTAGGCTATGTCCTCTGCTGTGAAGCAGCACCAGACTGGGCGTCGGGGCCGCAGTAAACCGGACGCGTGGCTCAACCGGCATCGCTGGATTGATCACGGAACCCTAACGGAAGAATCGAAACGGTCGTGCAACACTGACTGGTTAGTTCAACGGGAGCCGAAGGGCTTAACATGGCGCATGGGTAAATAGATGCATACAAATGAACAACAGAAGGCGGATGGCTGAAGTTAATAAAAAAAACATTGAGAGAGAGAGGAGAGAGAGAGAGAGAGAGACTTTTTTATATATTTTTTATTAACAGGGGGGAGAGACTTGAAACGGCTAAAATATTTACCTGCACTTAGTAATTCAGAAAGCACCAAAAATGAAAAAGTGCCACTAAATTATTTCGTTCGTGCCAACAAGTAATGTGATCAGCACTAAAAATTAGGAATGAGCATAGAAGATGAGAAAGATTCGGATACATCGTAACGTGCATCGGTGATCTATCAACAGCAATAGCTATAGTATATACGTGCAATTAATATGGCAGTATTTCCGCCATCATGTAATTTGAGCACTCAAACTATTCGCATATGTCTTTAATTTTGTTGGATTTTCCACATAAAAACAGTAAAATGAGCAATGGATAAATAAATATGCATTGCTCATTTTACTGTTTTTATGGGAAAATCTAACAAAATTAAAAGACATATGCGAATAGTTTAGTGCTCAAATTACATAATTTGGCGGAAATACTGCCATATTTAATGTGCATATACTAATAGCTGTTGCTTTATTTGACAGATTTACCGGTCACAATTAGATTATCCGAAGATCTTTTCTCATCTTTTATTGCTCATTCCTAATTTTTAATGCTGATCACACATTATTTGTTGGCACAGGTACCTTAATAATTTAATGGCACTTTTTTCATTTTTTATTGCTCAAATCTCTCTTTTAATTGATGATTAATTATGCTGCCACTTGAAACTAGTGAACTTTCTTTCACAAAATTCAATAAAAGAAAATATAAATTCGAATAAAACAAAATGTATTTGATAACATTCTCGAGTACATTAGAAAACTCTTTGTATGTTATATACACTTGGGACATTTCAGCGCTATGGTGGTTTTTTTGTGTGTTCCGAGCGAATGTGTTGCTTAAACACCTTGAAGTTGCCGTTGATGGTTTCTTCACATTCATCAATGCAGCAATGTCTAAAATTTCAAATTGACCAGAAAAAAAATATGCACTCGAATAAGAGAAATAATTTCACTTACCGGTTAATTTTTTGTAGTTTTCCGTGTCCATAATTTTATCTAATTGCTCCATACTACGTATAGGCACCTCGGACGCGTTAAATCTTAAACTGTATACTATTATTTAAACCTAGACACTAGAAACGGTACGCCAAAACCAAATTCTCTTCCACCATTGTTGATAAAATGGCGATCAAAAATTTTCAGCCAAAACAAAGAGACAGCCCAACACTCCGATTTGGATAGTTTCGCAAAGGCGCCTCTCGCGTACATTGAAAACTTACTTCTCTTAAAATACCTTGCTGTGGGTAAAATCGACTTTTTCAATTATACTTGAGGGTTGTGTCAAAACTACCAACCAGTAAGAACAAAATTATATCCAAAATAGTAGTCCTATCAGAGTACTTAGTTTTGAGTACTGTCACACTTGATTTTGGATATTTTCGTTTCTCCGTGTAGCAGCGGCTCATGGGCGAATTTACTTATGTATGATTTACCACTTACATCGTGTGAGTTATTGGACGTGTTTTGCTGTGTATGCGTCGGATCAAACAGGGTAGCTAGTTTCTTTTTATTTCTGATTTGAATTGGAAACGTAGGTGGAATGGAAATAGCACTCCTTTCTAGAAAATTAGCACAAAGGTGTATGCATGTGTATTTTGGTCTCTCACAGGGAGAATTGCACCTCAATCACACCCAGAGTAGATTATGAACGGAAAATATGAAATAACAATAGAATTCCTACTAAATTCTGAGTGAAGTGATGCACAAAAACTCACGAGTGGTTATGAATTACAGCTGCTAAAAGAAACTTTCTTGCAGTACGTAATTTTTAATTGATCCTTTGAATAGATAAATACATAACATACATACATACATACATACATACCTGTTCAGTCAAAGGCCCCGACACCTGGATAATCATCGAGACACTGTGAATTAAGCCGCGTCTGTCAATTGTAAAGTGTCAAGTGCTAAGTTCTATCCGATTTTGATTATGGCTAAATACAACGAGGTTCAGAGGATGTCCAACGGCTCGCGCCCAGTGTGGCTTAGGATGACACCACCGGATGGAAACTGTCTTCCAGCATCAATCGTCTACGCACTCGAAGGCAAATATGCAAATTAAAAATGCTCCCCAATAGAGAAAAAAAACTAATCATATTAATCTTTTGCTATCCTATTATCTCAAACCTGTTAAACAGGTTTCGAGTTCGGAACGGCAGACCATTCGGAAGCTATACAGTGCCTTAGGAAAAGGTGCGCCGATTATATCAGACAGCATGTTGAAGAATTTCACATCATCATCATATCCGAAGTCTGCGAATTGCAGTAGATTTCCCAGCAAGAAGTACCCCTTGAACTCCAAAAGGTTATGGTTGATAATTACATCTCTAACATGTTGGTAAATCGCACATGGTGCGGAGCTGAAATGATTATTTCTGCAACACAAATCTACAACGTGAATATCACTGTTCATACTGAAAACGATCCACCTCTAGTTTTTGAAGCACCGAATGGGGGAACCTTCAATGTCAATCTGTTCTTCAGCGGCTATCCAGTTAAGAACCATTACGATGTTATAGTGAGAATTTCTGAAGAAACCTTGCAGACAAAGAGGCCAGGAGTATCACAAGCTGCTATCTGTTCTTACGAAAAGCCAAAACCGATCCTTACATCTGCCGAGGAAGCTGCTGTGATAGCGCGATGCAGAATCGATCGAGCGGAAGCTGCATCTATAGGATCATGCAAGCGCACTATGCTTAGCGCCATAGTAGCCTGCTTGATGAAAGCAGATCCCGAGAGCTGGGAATTCCAAGTGAACGTCTTGAACCTTATAAACGCAACGATTAAGGAGATCGGGAGTAAGGTACTCTATTATTCCAAGAAATTGTGTATAACTGAGAACTAACTGATGCACATTCTCACGCATTGGGACGCAGCGGAACAGGATGTGGATATTGAAGCTTGCTTTGCCATAGCGAATGTACTGAAAAAGGATATTTTAGTGATTGAGAAAGATGCATCGCACTTGTTCAAAGGAAGTGACAATGACTCGCGCAGAATTATAACCGTGACATACAGTGAGGGTGCGTTCCATCCAAAAAAGGATGAGAGAGACACGGAAATCGAGGGAAATTTCACAGATGGTTTGAATGAGACACGGGGATGGAGGGAGGTAGGGAGAGAGAGAGAGAGAGAGGGGGGGGGGGGGAGAATCTCAATGCATATTGTATTATTAGACTATTTTATAACGACTAAATGTAAGTATAATGATGAAAATTTAAAATCTCAATATTAATTACCAATCTCGATTACCATTTCAGTGAGCGATATAAGGCGCTATAACCTTGGCAACTATTGCCAGGCTTTTGGTTCAAATGCCAACAGTTCACCCATAGGCTAAAGGAGCATAAACTAATCTTTCTAGCATCCATGCTCCCAACGAGATTGTACAAATTATCACACTGCTGACCTCTACATGGAAGCGTTTGGTACGGGAGGTCCACGCTTTCTTCCTTCCCTTGATTCCGAGTAGTAGTGCGATTTTAGGTCTTTCTGGAATCGCTCTAGTTCTTGGAATCCTCTTTGCGGCACACACTACGCAGTTGGCCTGGCCGATGACAAGAAAAATGATGTATTCAAGTAACCATCATTTTCCAGGATGCCTTCAAGAATTGGCTGCGTTAGTGTGAGATTAGATTAGATTAGATTAACAGGGGGGAGAGACTTGAAACAGAATGTCGAAATAAAAACCAACAAGACAAAAAGTGATGCTGTGGTCAAACCAAGTGGTTTGGCAATCAACCTGCAAGTCTATCAAGTGTTTCCAGAAAATTTTCATCCCGTTCCTTTAGAAATATCTCTCGGATGGAGACTACGTGTTTTGGCCGGACAAGGCCTCATCACACTATGCGAAAAAGACGCTAACGTTCCAGAGGAGAGCCAAAATGTACCGTTTGTGCCAAAGCATCGGAATCCGACTAATTCGCCGCAGTGTCGTCCCTTCGAGGATTTGTTTAAACGTTTGAGCTCCTTTGTATTAACTGGCAGGTCAAGGACATGAGGCAACTCATCAACAGGATAAGAAGCAGCATCCGGAAAATTAATGTGGCAGCCGTCCAACGGTTTTGTGCTACCATCATGGCTAATCTGCTTGGAGCGGTGGACCACGGACTATATGCAAATATTCAGTTAATGGTTATTCATAAACCTCGTAAACTTTTCTGGGGGGTATCAGACAGTGTACGCTCCATACAAAATTTAAAAAAAAATATGGAGAAAAAAACACGAGGTGGGAGGGGGGGGGCGGTCTGAGATGTTCAAATGAGTCTACGTGGATAATGAACAGGCCCTAAGCTAGATTTAAAGACTTAGGTCAATCCTTTAAATAAAATAATTTAGGTTGAACTGTACTTCGTTTTTCCCGAGTCATTCTTTACATTCCAGCTATTTTATGACCACTCATTTTTTTCTATATTGGATATATTCATCACTGCGACCACTTTTTAGATCTATAGTGATATATTTCCCGTTTTGATATTGGTATATCAGCATGCCGTATCACGTTTATGTGATGCGACCGACAAGGACTGACTCAAAGCATTTTCCCTGCTAGGTATTACCTTTTCCAGAAATGTACGCCTTTTATTAAAGATTGCTGTAACATATTGCTATCATCAAGTAGAAGTTTTGAAAATTAGTTTCAATTCCTATTTTTGAACCAAGCCATAATATTTAAAGCAAATATGCGGAAACAAACAAAGGTGCAGAGCATAGAAAAGCACTTCAGTCAAAGCGACAACGCGAAGAATGCGACAAAAGTTTGTTATGGAGTAATGTGTGACTTAGAATAGCATTGCATAGCATAGCATAAACCAGTTTGCACAATATCTTAGGTGGCACAAGCTCTGAACTGTTGTTAAGAGGGAGACAAACCTTTATCGGTTGCTGTTAGATAGTGATTTGGGAGCAATCCCTACCTCTTAGATAAAGGGTGTGTCGCCTTCCAACAGACCAGAGCTGTCCTGGCCACGTCCCTGCAACTGGTGGAAATAAGGAAGGAATGTTAGTCCGCCACTTACTTAAGAGAGATGCGGAGAACTCCACGACCACTCATAAGTGTCCCGGAAAACGTGGAAATATGTTAGTTGGGAGGGTAAGTTTCTGGATACGCTCAGCAAGCTGTATTACAAACTACTTATTTGAATATTTAAGAAATTAAGTTGGTGACTAGTTTATTCGCTGTTGGTTGTCGCCGTCGGTTACCTTAAAATATTGAACTAAAATCTTTAAAAAATCAGCGCTCATGGTGAACCTGCTCTACAGAATAATGTTGCCCTCCGTCACTCCGGAAAGTTTTCCTGATAGTTCGAATGTTAAGAATATATACACCATTTGTTCTGTCCGGTTGAATGTTATCCTCAATTCAGTATTAGATTATGAACAACGTTTGTAAATAAACATTACCCAAACAGTTTCGAGTGAGGGTTCGTCCGTGGGAGTTTCGGCGTTGAGATAAAACTATTCGGAGACTCTAAATATGCTTAACTATTTAATTTAATTTTTTTATATGGTGAAGAAAAACCCGCGGGAGTGAAAAAATGTGAAATCTCTTCTCCAAAACCTTCTCGTCTTTTCATATCCAAAAAAAATATACACATAGTTATCATCTGGTGATGAAATAGCATGAAGCAGATATTTTAGTGATGAATGTTATATACAATCAATAATTAATGTTATGAAAATCAAAAGAATATAAATTAGGCTTGAACAGTAGTTTCCATTCACAGTTTATCATTAGTCGGGCATCAGAACTTGGTACTGTCTGTAAGGAAAAAAAAGAAAAATGAGGATTTTGATGACATCTCAAATTGCTTTCGCAGTATAAGCATCGTTAGCTTTTGTAAAAAAAAGTATCTCCTTCGCCTATGGTCATCAGGATCAGAATCAGACTATGAGGAGTTTATCTGAAATAGAATCTTAATGGTATCTAGTTATCAACGTTATGCTAAGATCAATGTTGGGAATGATTGTGAACTTCAACATAGTTAATTAATAGGTATAGTAGGATATAAATGCTTATTTATTGCCCTGAATATATAAGGCTTGCTTCATTTAGAATTGGAACAAACTTTTGCGCATATTGTGGCGCTCCTGGTGGACGGATTTGAAAGTTCTTGGCGCCCACGTGTCGGGAATTTTGTCAGCTTCACGTATGTATTGTTGACATTCCGCAAATCGACTGTACTTTGTAAACAATCAACATGGAAGCCGAAAGAAGGGAAAAATTGTGCACAGTTATTTGGAAAATCCATTGTGGTCTGCAGCTAGGCTAGCAAAACAGCTGAAAATGCCCAGAAATACCGTATGGCGCGTTATCACACGGTATAAGGAAACATTGACGACGATTCAGAAGCCTCAAGCCAATCGTCGGAGCGGAACTGTCGACCGGAAACTGCGTGGTAAGATTTTGAAGACGATTAAGAGGAATCCCAATCTGTCGGACCGTGATTTGGCCAGTAAATTCGGTGCTGCGCATAGTACCGTGAGGAGAACTCGACTCCGGGAAGGAATCAAGTCAAATCGAGCTTTGGAAAGCTATCATTACAGCAAAGTCGTTCAAGAATGGTATGCAGAGAAAGGGGTCCAGGTTGTTCCGAAAAACCTTAACCCACCCAACTGCCCCCAGTTCCACCCTATTGAGAAATACTGGGCAATCATGAAGAGGAGACTCAAGGCAAAGGGAAAGGTTGTCAAAGACATCAATCAGATGAAGGAGTGCGCCGCCTAATGAGCCGTGTTATAGGAAAAATACGAGAATTCCTTCGAAACCGTGACGAATAAATTTATCCGTATTGTTTCTTAAAAGTATGGAGAAAACGCTACATTTGTATAAAAAAAAGATCTTGAATTCAATAATAAATAACTGAAATACAGGCAATTGTTTTTGTTCCAACTCTATCTGAAGCAAGCTTTAGTATTAGACAATAAAATTGCGGAAAATTTGAATCCTATTCTAGAGGGATCGATTTCAGTGGTCAGGATCCCGCGACCATATGAGTGAGAGTGGAAACCCCTCCCCGATCCCGAGTCCATATTGAATCCCAACACATTCCTTCCCGGGCCGTCCCGAGCACGGCTTTTTAAATGGATATTGCATCATAAACCTTTATCTGTTTTTATCTCGTTAAGACTAAGGACTCAAGACAACATACCGCCTGCATAAATCTCATCCTGACCAACTTAAAAACGACTTACAATGAACCCTCGAAAATTCTAAATGTATTTCATTTATTTTACAACTAGCTGATCCCGGTGCGAGCGTTGCTACGCCTGCAACAAAATGAATGAACATTACATAGAACTGACGCTTTTTTTTAATGAGTTTCTTTTTGAGTAATAAGGAGTTCAAACTTCTATCAGAACATTCTTCTTACCTAGACAATACACAGTTTGTGGCTTAGTTACCTGGATAATTCTCAGGATTGGTTGGAATTTGTGTTTGAATTCACCACAGAATCATTTCTTGCATTCAAAAAACCCCGCATACCATTTTTGATTCGATTTGCTTGATTAGTTCTCAAGCTATGCAGAAATTTGTGTTTCAATTGTATGCTAGCCGGAAGGGGGAAGCGTTTCATTTATATGAGAGCCCCCCACCCCCCTTTCAGAGGGCAAAGGGGTCTCAAACCACCATAGAAATATGTATGACTTTCAAAAACTTCCACATGCCATATTTGATTCCATTTGCTTTATTAGTTCTCGAGTTATGCAGAAATTTGTGTTTCATTTGTTTGAGAGCCCCCCCCTCCCCTCTTCAGAAGGCGGAAGAGTCTCAATGACCATAAAAACATTTCTCTCCTTAAAAAACCTCCATATGCCAAATTTGGATCCATTTTCTTGATTAGTTCTCGAGTTATGCATAAATTTGTGTTTCATTTGTATGGGAGCCCCCCCTTTCAGAGCGAAGAGAAATCTGAAACCATCATAGAAACCTTTCTTGCCTTTAAAACCTCACACATGCTAAATTTGGTTTCTTTTGCTTGGGGTCCCAGACCGCCGTAGAAACATTTCTTGCCTACAAAACCTCCACATGCCATATTTTGTTCCATTTGTTTGATTAGTTCTTGAGTTATGCAGAAAATAGTTTTTCATTTGCACGGGAGCCCCCCTTTCTAAAGGCGGAAGGGGTGTCGAATTATAATTAGATCCTTTCCCGGACCCAAAAACCCCTGCATACAAATTTGCACAGCGGTAGGGATAGTTCTCATGTTTGGTTTAAATTTGCGTTTCGTATGTTATGGTAGTGCTCCCCCTTTTCAGAGTGAGGAGAGGTCTTAAAGTTACCACAAAACATTTCTTGCCTTCAAAACCTCACCCATACCAATTTTGGTTCCATTTGCTTGATTATTTCTCGAGTTATGCAGGAATTTGTTTTTCATTTGCATAGGATCCCACCCTCTCTAGAAGCGGGAGGGCTCTCGAACTATCATAAGATACATTAATTGTTATGTTATATATTCTCCGTGCGAGGAGTAACGATTATGATGTAGAAGGAGATGTTCGCTCATCACCATGAGGCACCAATGTCCTTGGTTCGAGTACCACTGTATACATGCCTTTTTCGCTCAATTTTCCTAAAAAAACATCTGTTACATTTCCAATCCTGCCGCACACTAGCGGAACTATCAAAACTTTCTCTTCATATCTTTCATTCTAGCCAAAAACATTGTTGTTCACTCTTGGTGCCTCATGGTGATGAGCGAACATCTCCTTCTATATCATAAGATGCTTTTCCGGACCTAAAACCACTGAATACAAATTTGCAAAGCAGTAGGTATAGTTCTCATGTTTGGTTGAAATTTGTTTCATTTGTATGAGAGCCCCCCTTTTTAGATGAAGGAGGGGCTTTGAACCACCATAAAAACATTTCATGCCTTAGAAAACTCGTCCATTCCAAATTTTGTTCCATTTGCTTGATTATTTCTTGAGTTATGCAGAAATTTGGGTTCCATTTGTTTGAGAGCACCCCCTCCCCTCTTCCTCCTCATGACTCATGACGGAAGAGTCTTAAATCACCAAAGAAACATTTCCCTCCTTCGAAAACTGCCACATGCGAAATTTGATTCCATTTCTCTTATTAGTAATCTAGAGTTATGCAAGGATTTACGTTTCATTTGAATAGGTTCCCCCCCTTTCAGAAAGGGGAGGGGTCTCAAATCAACATAGAACAATTTTTTGTCTTCAAAAACCACCACATACTAAATTTGGTTCCATTTGCTTGATTAGTTCTCGAGTCATGTAGAATAGTGTATTTCATTTGTATCGGAGACCCCCCCCCCCTTTAGGATGGGAAGGGGTCTCAAACCAACATAGAAACATTTTTTGTCTTAAAAAACCACCACATGCTAAGTTTCGTTCCGTTTGCTTGATTAGTTCCCGTGTTGTGCAGAATATTGTGTTTTATTTGTATGGGAGCCCCCCCTTTTATGACGGGGAGGGTTCTCAAGCTACCATAAAAACCTTTTTTGCCTTAAAAAACTCACACATGCTAAATTTTGTTTCTTTTGCTTGATTAGTTCTCGAGTTGTGTAGAAATTTGTGTTTCATTTGTATGGGAGCCCCCCTTTCTAGAGAGGGGAGGGGTCTCAAACCATCATAAGATTGTTCTCCGGCCCCAAAAATCTCTGCGTACAAAATTTCACGCCGATCGGTCTTTCCGCTCGTGAGTTAAATCGTGACAAAGGAAACCCCAACTCATTTTTATTATATAGATAGATAACAAATAGAAGGGAGTTTATGTGGTTATCAGAGTAATGTGTGACTGAAGCCAATTTTGTTAAGTAATATATAGCAGCAATTCACTCCAATTCATATTATGTTGTGTATAATTCATATTGAGGAGTAGCTAAGCTATAATTCCGTGAAAAAACATCATTTTTGTTTGCATTGTTACTTAAGGCCTATTGAAAATTCTACAAATCATTTGTTAAATGTTGATTTTTGAAAGTTCTTTAAAACACATCTTAATTTATTGCGAATTGAAATTTATAATACGCTTGCAACTAAATGCATTTCTTTTAGAAAAGGGAGGGTCTCAAACTACCATAGAAACATTTCTTGCCTTCAAAAACATGCCCATCAGAGGAAAGAGGAATCTCAAACTACCATAGAAAAAAAAATCCTTCCTTCAAAAACTTCACATGCCAAATTTGGTTTCATTTGCTTGATTAGTTCTCGAATTATGCAGAAATTTGTGTTTCATTTGTATGAGTGCCTCCTGTTCCAGAGATTGGAGGGGTCTCTTGGTATCATAAGAATCTGTCAGGAATCCGTGGTTAAAACTCGGATTCCCCAGAGCCCACTCCACCCAGGAGTTCCAACCGGCACATTAGGATCGAAGCCAGTGAGATTCTTAATTACAGAATAGGGAACGTCCATTAATTGTGTCACCCAAAAAGTGAATATTCATACCCCCCCTTGTCACGCTTTTTGCATGGACACTCAAATTTTGTGTGTGTGGATTTTCACGTTTTCCCAAACCTCCCCTCTCCCCTTACAACGTGACATAATTAATGGACCTTCCCATACTGATCATAGCATCGAATAAGGAAAACCTTGGCAGGCCTATACCTACTCTGGCAGGCAACGTTCGAAGCTTGTCACCTTAAGTGGTGGGTAGTAGGCTCAGATATTGCATTCCTGACTTACGCCGATCCGACTCTGAGTGCGATCCCCATTAAGGACAGTGTCAACCCTAGCATGGCCTCCCTGATTCAAAGATAACCATTGGATAACGATAGGTGACTATCTACAACGTGTGGAGATAGCGGTTCGTTGAGGGGACCCAACAAAATGAAGGAAAACGGAGAAAAAAACATAAAAGATGAAAAAGAAAAATGAACCAAAAAAATATTAAATGACGATGGCAAAACGCCAGACAATGGAGACGCAAGAAGCGGAAAGCTACATAGGCCACCATTGCCCAATTCGGTGGCCACAGCAAGTACCAGCAGTAGCAATTAACAGCTGTTCCTGACCCAATTGTTCACCTTGCTACGCAGCAGTAGCACAACTCGAGGGTGTTGGGAAGTCATACGCGATGGAGGTAGTCGGAAACAGGTTCACAATGTCCACAATGTCCACAAAGAAATCAAGGAGATGGTGATGCGTGACAAATCAGCCGAGATTCTATCCGAACGCGAGCAGGACTCACTGAGGATGAGAACAGAGACTGCAATAAGAACAGCCAAAAAGCAACGAAGCCGGCAACGGCTAAATCACTGGAGACGCCGATGGAACCCCACAATGCAAGCTCGGAGAAACGGAAACGGAATACACCTAGAAATGAGGACGAGGAGCTAAACGAGCTAAAAAACAACGAGGAGAAAGGTGAAGGCAGCGAATGGCGCACTGTTGGCAACCAAAAAGAAAAAAGGGAGAAAAATCAGCAGCAAGTGGAAACGTCAGGAGAGAAGAATAATCAGATGCCTGGACCTCGTCAACAGCGTAATAAAGGCAACTAATTGTTGAGGTAAAAAGTGGAACGACGTACGCTGAACTCCTCAGAAAAGTGAGAGCAGATCCGGAGTTGAAGGAACCAGAGGAGAAGGTGATGAAAACCAGGCGCACCCAAAAAGGTGAGATGCTCGTCGTGCTAAAGAAAGATCCTCCCACCAAGGGCATAGCCTTCAAGACGCTCGTCGAAAAGTCTTTTGGTGAGCAGTCGATAGTTAGAGCTCTCTCACAGGAGACTGTGATCGAGTGCAAAGATCTTGACGAGATCACACCAGAAGACAAAGGGGAACTGTGATCTTGGAGATGCACCAATGAAAATCCGATTAAGGAAGGCGTACGGTGGCACACAGACGGCGGTAATACGGCTACCGCCAGCTACAGCCAACAAGCAGTTGGAGTCGGGTCGAATAAAAGTTGGGTGGTCGGTGTGCTCACTGAGAGTCGTCCCTTAAGCTTCAAAGGAATTGGAGAGATGCTTTTAGTGCATGGATTTTGGTCACCATGCGAGAAACTGCAAAGGCCCTGACAGATCTGATCTATGCAAGAAATGCGGGAGATGGGTCATTTTGCAAGTGACTGCACAAAGCAACCGAGATGCATGCTTGTAAAAAGGAGGATGAAACGACCACATGGCGGGTGGATACAGGTGCCCTGCATATAAAAAGGCGACAACAGGTTGGCAGAAATAGAGGTAATCCAATTAAACCTCAATCATTGCGACATAGGACAGCAACTGTTGTGACAGTCAACAACAGAAACAAAGTCGCAATCATTACGGAACCGTATCGTGCTCCTCCCGATAACGGAAACTGGGTTGCAGATAGAGCGGCGATGGCTGCGATACAAGTGATGCGCAGATTCCCCATCCAGGACGTAGTGTCCAGTTCATGCGAAGGGTTCGTGAAGGCCAAAATCAAAGGGATCTTTGTATGCAGCTACTATGCACCCCCAAGGTGGACCATGGATCAGTTCCACCAGATGCTGGATGCACTGACTGAAAAGCTCATCGGAAGAAGACCGGTCGTCATCGGAGGTGACTTTAATGCTTGGGCTGTGGAGTGGGGCAGCAGATGTACCAACGCTAGAGGGTGCAGTCTGCTCGAAGCTCTGGCAAAGCTGGAAGTTACACTAACGAATAAAGGTTCCACCAGCACT
Source organism: Aedes japonicus (assembly GCA_034211315.2). Classification (NCBI taxonomy): domain Eukaryota; kingdom Metazoa; phylum Arthropoda; class Insecta; order Diptera; family Culicidae; genus Aedes; species Aedes japonicus. Next base: position 4,221 of record JASCZW010006844.1, on the reverse strand, counting down.
TTTCGCAGGGACGGTCGTGAATCCGTCAATTATGTTACCTTCTGTAGTCCTTCGCTGATGACAAATATGAACTGGAGAGTGTGTGAGGAGTATACACATAGTGACCATCTGGCGATCCGGTATAGCATCGGCCAGCAAAATCCTGTCGCAATACGAAGGACAAATAGTTGCAAGCGGAAGTGGTAGATGGTCTTCGACAAGGAACCCTTTGTTGAGGCACTTCGGTTCGAAAACGAACTCTGGAAAGCATGCGACGCAACCCAGCTTACTGGTGGAAAGAGCAACTCAGCATCCTTCGCGCTAGTTGTCTCAAAGCCAGAAGACGTGTCCAGAGAGCTAAAACTGCAGTAGACAGAGAGGTACATACGGTGGTGTTCCGTGCGGCCAGGGCCGAATTAAAACGAGAGATAAGACTGAGCAAGATGAACTGCTACAAGGAGCTGTGAAAATCAAATGCCCAAGAATGGCTTCAGAGCTATGTCCTTACATCGAGGAAATACGAAGTAACGTTGAGGGCATGCAAGTCTCAAACGAGGAGCTCGTAGCAGTGCTGAAAGGAATTAAGGTGAACAAGGAACCGGACCGGATGGAAACCTTAACGTAGCTCTGAAAGTGGCAATTCAGGCATTCCCGGAAATGTTCAGGAATGTGCTACAGGAATGTCTAGAGGAAGGCCGTTTCCCGAACAGGTGGGTAAAAAACAGAAATTAGTGTTGTTGCCGAAGCCAGGACAAACAGACAGACAGACATTCATTTTTATGAATAAATAGATTTCAACATGATGTATTGACGGTTTGCGAGAATTCATTCATCAATTTTATCATCACGTTAGGAATTATCCACTTTATCTTACTGATTACACTAGCTAACAGCATTTTTTACGCGATAAGGTGCTGCTCATTACCAATGCAAAATTAGGCCCTGAATTCAATGCCGTGGTCAGAAAAAAATTTAGTAGAGCCGTTTTTGAGATATTAAAAAAAATGGATTTTTGGATTTTCGGCAAAAGTCAATGTTAATGTCAATATTTTTGGATTCAGTGCACAATTTTAAATCATTTTCTGATGAAATTGAAGCTCAATAAATTTTATATCGTTTATTTAAATATTATGTCCTGATAAAACATAACTGGAGTTATTATAAAGTGTTTTGCATTTTTTTAAATTATTCTACAAATTTTCCATAAAAATCTCGTTTTAATCAATATCTTCAATGAGATCACAAGATTCAAAAATTCATACTCTAATTGGAACTTAAAGACCATTTAAACTTTTATTAAAAATTAGATGTTTAACTTTTAAGCTTATCAATACCAGAAAGATCTGAAATCGCTCTACTACCCTGAATCAAGGGAAGAAAAAAAGCGTGGACCTCCCGTGCCAAACGCTTCCATGTAGAGTTAAACTGCAATAATTTGTACTATATCGTTAGGAGCTTAGATGCTAGAAAGATTAGTTTATGCTCCTTTTGCCTGTGGGTGAACTTTTGGCATTCGAACCATAAGGCTGGCAATAATTGCCAAGGTTATAGCGCCTTATCTTGCTCAACAAATTTATTTAGCTTAATTTCGATTAACAAAAGGTTTCAAATTAACGGGTGGCAACTAAAATTTTGGAATTTCTTTCTCAAGCTGTCAAAACAAGACAAACATAGTTGAAGAAGATCTGATTTATTCAAATAAAAGATACATTGTCCATTCTTGAAAATAAATTAGTGAACATTTGAAAACGGTCCGTAATCGGATGTTCGGCGAAGCTTCCGTTTGATGTCGGAACAGGAGCGTTGTATGGCCTCCATGTCAACTTTGCGAATGCATCTCTTGATTCTACCAATCAACTGTTTGCAATTCGTGGCTATCCAGTTATTTTTGTACACCAAGGAACTCAAAACCCCGAAGAAATCTTCGATTGGGCGACACTGAGGCAGATTTGTCGGGTTGTGGTTTTTGGGTACAAATGGGATCGAATGGGTATTCAGGAACGATTGTGTTTTTATGGCGTAATGCGATGACGCTTTATCCGGCCAAAACACGTATTGTCCATCAACATGATGTTTTTGTAGAAACGGGATCAACATTTTCTTCAAACATTCGTTCTGGTACACATCTTGATTGATTGCCAAGCCAGAGGGCTTGAACCATGGCTTAGAAATGCCTTTCTCGGAAATGGCAATGTACAGCATCACTTTCTGTTCAAACTTATGTTTAAACTTATTTTTTATACATTAATTGTTATGTTATGTATTCTCCGTGCGAGGAGTAACGATTATGATGTAGAAGGAGATGTTCGCTCATCACCATGAGGCACCAAGAGTGAACATCAATGTTTTTGGCTAGAATGAAAGATGTGAAGAGAAAGTGTTGAAAGGTCCGTCAGAGTGCGGCAGGTAGGAAAATTAACAGATGTTTTTGAAAATTGAGCGAAAGGGCATGTATCTAATGGTACTCGAACCATGGACGTCAATCTTTGCCTAACATCCACTGCGGGGTAGGTTGTAGCGACGGAACAAGTCCGCCACTTCAACAGGCAAAAATTGACGCATGGAAATGACGCTCATGCCACTGTGGCTTGTATAGTTTATTCTTAGCGATCTATTGTGTGCACTCTGTTTACAGATGCGCACATGGGAGAAGAACTCTCTCCTTTTTTGGGTTTGTTTTGATTCGCAACGACTGACGATCACTAAAGTTTTTCTCGTCGTCTCCAACGTAGAGACCTCGGAGAGAAAACCCATAAATGGTGGTAACCATTAATTATACTGGTGAGGACCAGTATCGCATCGCTTCACGATGTTTCTCTCGAGGTCTCTACGTTGGAGACGACGAGAAAAAACTTTAGTGATCGTCAGTCGTTGCGAATCAAAACAAACCCAAAAAAGGAGAGAGTTCCTCTCCCATGTGCGCATCTGTAAACAGAGTGCACACAATAAATCGCTAAGAATAAACTATACAAGCCACAGTGGTACATGAGCGTCTTTCCATGCGTCAATTTTTGCCTGTTGAAGTGGCGGACTTGTTCCGTCGCTACAACCTACCCGCAGTGGGATGTTAGGCAAAGATTGACGTCCATGGTTCGAGTACCATTGGATACATGCCCTTTCGCTCAATTTTCAAAAACATCTGATAATTTTCCTACCTGCCGCACTCTGACGGACCTTCCAACACTTTCTCTTCACATCTTTCATTCTAGCCAAAAACATTGTTGTTCACTCTTGGTGCCTCATGGTGATGAGCGAACATCTTATTTTTTATGTTCGGAGGTGTAGTAGAACTATCCGTTGAATAGTATCGATCGTTTCCGGGATTCCGCGTATTCGAAAGAGGGAAGTAGCTTTCGTCGTCCAAAACAAAACTTTTTCCGGGATAATTTTTAATCAACCATCGTCATTGGGATTTCAGAGTTGAAATCTGTGCATCAGTATATTCCGGGGCTCGTGTCTTCTTTCGGCACTTTATTCCGACTCTTTTCAATGTTTTGCAGATGTACTGGTGAGAACAGTTGAACTTTTTTGTGGCATCCCGTTGGCTCAGGAATCTTTGTTGTTGAAGGCACGAGAAAGAGAACGAAGTCCTTTCACGTCCATAATTTTGTCTGGTCTTCCACTGCCTTGCTTGCAAGCAGTTTTTGGGAATCTTAGGATATGGTAAACAGTCGAAGTCGCAACATTTTCGCTTTTAAAATGTTGTACCGTATACGTTTTGCCGAGATTTCTGTGCAGTTCGTAGAACTGTACAACGCGCTCGCGAAATACTTCTTGTTTCGACGGCATTTTGAGCAAAACTGAGCAAGCATAAACAAAACAGAAAATACTAGCAGAAAGAGGAGAGAAAGAGCTAACGCATACACACTCTTATTTCTCTCTGAGCTCGTTTGTTGTTGAGCATAGAGGCCTCGAAAAAATTCCAAAATTTTAATTGCCACCCGTTATTTACAATAGTGTTGCCTGATTGGATCTCCACTAGCCTAACCGGAAATACAACGGTTGTTGCGTTAGTGTTATCTTTTTTATCTAGATATATAACAGACTGGAAGTCATCCACCAATCAGAACCGCAGGACCGACCTAGACATCTGTCCGGATTGCATCGGCTTCGGAAGAACTTCCACCGCTGAGGAACTCTTCGTCGGAGTAGGATGGATCCACCGTCGGGGACTATTTTGAGTAGTCCGTAGCGAGTCACCCGCATGAGTCGTCGGGGCACCAGGGAACCGGAAGCAATCCT